>JALGBA010002200.1:0-81663 GCA_023970755.1 Azemiops feae | reverse complement strand
GAAATTTTGGGCTCAGCTGTATTTAATCTCTGAACAGTCATCGCCAAGCAGGGGCATTCAGAAGCTCAGCCAGGACGTCGAAAGGACCGATGATTTTGGAAGGGGAAAAAAAACAAAAACAAAACCCGACACTTTGCACCATCTGGCTCTCCAGGGGTTAACTCCATCCTGGTTCAGCAAACTGACCCAGATTGCTTAGCTGGATCCAGCAGAGCTAACCGTAACACGATGTGACAAGCCAGGCCTGGACAACGCACGACGCGAAAAGAGGCTCCCGGTTTGCAGTTAAGTACGCTGTGCAAACAGAGGCAAGCGGAAAGGAGAGGGGAAAAAAGAAAACAACCCACAATCCAGTCTCATAATACTCATATTCTTAAAGCTATTCCTGTCCTTGTAATTTTTTTTTGCTCAAATATGTCCACCCACTTGGAGTGCCAGCTTAAGCAACCACCGAAGACTGCTGGCTTTGTTTCCTATTGCAAGTTATTTAAGGCTGATTTTTGAATACGTCTCTCTCTCTCTCTCTCTCTGTCGTTCTCTGTCGCTCTCTCTCTCTCTCTCTCTCTCTCTCTCTCTGTGTGTCTTTCTGTCCCTCTCTCTGTCGTTCTCTGTCGCTCTCTCTGTCCCTTTCTCTCCCTCCCTCTCTCTCTTTCTCTCTGTCCCTCTCTTTCTCTCCCTCTCTCTTTCTGTCTCTTTCTCTCTGTCCCTCTCTCTTTCTCTCTGTCCCTCTCTGTTGCTCTCTCTCTCTCTGTGTCTCTCTCTCTCCCTCTTTCTCTCTCTCCCTGTCTGTCTCTTTCTCTCCCTTTGTCTCTCTCTCTGTCGCTCTCTCTCTGTCCCTCTCTTTCTCTCTCTCTCTCCCTCTCTTTCTCTCTGTCCCTCCCTCTGTCTGTCTCTTTCTCTCCCTCCCTCTCTCTCTCGCTCTCTCTTTCTCTCCCTCTCTCTCTTTCTGTCCCTCTGTCTCTCTCTGTCACTCTCTCTCTCTGTGTCTCTCTCTCTCCCTCTTTCTCTCTCTCCCTGTCTCTCTGTCTGTCTCTTTCTCTCTCTCTCTCTCCCTCTCTCTCTCCCTCTCTCTGTCTCTGTCCCTCTCTCTGTCCCCACCCCTTCTTTCTGCCAGAGAGGCGCGCAAATTGCAGGATGGCACACCAGCCCGGTTTAATCCCCTACTTTAGATTCAATCTCTAACTAGATTTCCTCTGACAATTCCCAACCACTTCACCATCAATCTCCTTTTCACTTCCAAGGTAGAATTCAAACTAGCTCCTTCGGCTTCTTGAGGTCTGGCTGAGCAGACATGAAACTGGAAATTCAGGCATTATAGGTCAGGCAAGTTTCCTTTCAAGCCTCTTTCAAAAAAATCACGCTTCTACCCTTCTTAATAAGATACGGTTCAACATAATATTTTATCTTTCCTCTGTTCCTTTTTATTAGGGTTGGAGGTTCCTTATTCTGGGGCTAAACCACACGCACGGAAAGTGGAAATCGTAACACGAGTCCTTGCCCCAAAACCAGATTTATGGCACCAGGGAAACAGCGACTCGTTCTGAGACATTAAACACTGCCATCCTGCTCTAGTATTTCCTGAGCTATGAAATTAAAATTATTCACTCCTGTCCCCTTTCCGGTGCAGGGTTTCTGCTTTTGGGATACAGCTAAATACCTCAGTTCTGACATTATCACTCGTTGAAGCATCTTTCCTCAATCGGATGCTTTCCTGAGTTGCAAATCAACTATCTGAGCAAAGATCATTGTTAAGACATCTGGAATACACCCAGCTGGGTTGGCCTGGATTTGAGATCAGAAAATTATAATCATTTAGCCTTGCAAGAAAATGAGCACCAACACGTTGGCTGCAGAACAGACAGTTCCTGAAAAAGTGACCGCAGCAGTTGTGTCAATTGAAAAGGGCTCTTAAGGTCTGGATTCACCAGACCATCCTCTATTTTGAAAGAGAGAAAAAAAAAACTTGCAAGGGTTTGGGGATGTTCTTAATTTTGAGGGCCCTGCTAACTAATTAGGGGTACTTTAAATACTCTCAAATCACAGCCATGGTTCTCTCCAGTGGGAGAACAATTTAAGCAACTTAGAGGAGTTGCTTTGCACCGGGTTTCAGCTGCAAGACCCTTGCAGAAGTAGGAGTCTTTAAAAAAAAAATCTTGCAATTGATTTTGGGGTTAGCTGAAAGCTTAGAAAACTCTGGAAGAGCCGGTAAAATAAAGTCTGCAGGAAAACTGATAAAATTAAGTGGTTGTTTCCCCCCCCCCTTTCTTTACAAATTCAGTTTTGGCACGCTCACTCCACCTTCTTTTTTTTTTTTTTTCCCCTCTCTGGCTGCCTGTTTGCTTGGGCCAACTCTTTCTAATTTATATCATGTTGGTTCAACGTTGACAACCTGGATCTTGTGTTGTTCACAGTGCTTCAAACTCTCCTTTGCAAATAAGAATCTGACTCCCAATCCTTTCATTGGGAAAAATCCGGGTTAAAGGGGATGGCTGGCAAACTGGAGCCCACCGACTATTGGGAAGGAAAAAATTCTGATTCTGCCCCCACCCAAGTATCTGGAATTGCCCCATTGCCAAAGAGAGGATTGCAGAATTAACTATTTTGTGTGTGTGGGGGGGACTTTTTCACCTGATCCCATCCAGACAATGCCCCAGAACTCAGCCAAAGGAGGCGGAAGAATTGAGTCCCCAGTGAAGAGGAACATGGGGATGACCGCGAGAAAAAAAAAACTCCCAACCATTGTTAGATAAACACCAGCTTAGGAAGGACGGGTGAGGAAGAAACTCAAGACTAACCACCTTGATCTTCTTTGGTATGAGAGCAAGCAGAGAGAAACCCTGGCCACCTTTCAAAATTCTGTTATTATAACCTGCAACAAGAGTTCCAGGTAATCTTGTGGTGACTTTTCCAGGACTTTCCTGGAAGGCGTGATATCTGCAAAGCTGCTATGATCACTGAGGTCAATCTCTTCCTGGCCTTTGTACATATGTGTTCTGTTCAATCAAAGGACCATCCACATGCGATAAGCACTGGACAAAGTCTGTGTAACCGAGTCTAGCTTTGTTGACAAGGAGAAGAACGATAAAGACCTTGACTTTATTTAAAAACTCAGGCTCCAAAGTTAAAAAATAACTTTTCCAACTGCAGGGAGACAAAGCTGTCAAAATGCCGCCTGCAGAGGAGGAAGGACGAGGGCTTAATTTATTGTGAACGTTCCTTCAAAATGGGTTTTTGAACATTGGCAAATTATTCAAAATCACCCCAGGTAGCATAAACCTGAATGGCTGCTGGTGTTAAGAATCATATATACCTAGCCAAGGTAGGAAAAGGAAATTCCAAAAAAGGAGGGTGGGGTTCGAAGTGTTTTAATTAAACTTTCTTTTGTTCCTGATCGTGTATTGCCAATTGGGACGCTTCAGGTTTTGCAAATTTTGCATAAATATTAAAAGCACAAGAGCCTCATGAGTGAGGAGTGTGTTTGTCCTCGGTGCTTTGCTCTATTCAATCTTTCGTATGCCGCAGACTAAAGCTGGTGAACGTTTAAATCCTTCTGTAACCTACAATATCCAACACAGACAAGACACACACACACACACAAAATCCGCTTAGTTTAGAAGCCTTTGGAATGCCGGAGCGAGATTTCCTTCCTCTCTCTTGAAGTCGTTTTTGCTTTTTGGTTGCGCCAGCAAAAGAACAAAACACTGTAACCAACCCAGATATTGTGTTTCCAGCACAGATGATAGAAGCAGGGAGGAGGAGGAGAAGGGGATTTCAAGAGAGCTGGATGAAGTTTGCCAATCTGTTTGCAAAACAAAGTCCGCCTCTCCAATTCTGCCAGGGAAAAATGAACAGCCAAACTGGGGGAAAGTTGCCATTTCTTGCATGCAATTCCACTTGTTCAACGATAATTATGATGGGGAGGGTAGTCCTCACCACCATTTGTTTGGCAACCGTTTAGGTTACGACACTGGAAAAAGTGACTTATGGAGCGGCCCTCGCACTTATGACTGTCGCGGCATCCGACAGACCCGCGAGCAAAACTACGGTGCTTGGAATGTATTTACAGGCACGTGATCGCCACGTGCAACCTTCCCAGCCAGCTTCGGAAAAGCAAAGTCCATGGGGAAGCCAGCTTCACTTACCAACCGTATGGTTCACTTAACAACTTCAGGGATTCACTGAGCAACCGTGGCAAAGAGGTTGTAAATTTGGGGTGCGACACGCTTAACAACTTGCCTTGCTTAGCAGTGGAAATTCCAATCCCAATATAGGAAGCTTCATTCCTATTATAGGCTCAAAATTGCACCTGCACGGATGCCTAATTGTGGCCCTGTTTTGCAGAGGAATAATCTGCAGTGGAACAACCAACGGACACACCCAGTCCCTAAAATTCAGAACTAAAATTGCGAAGTTTTTTTTTATGTCCACCTGCAGTCCTTATGCATAAAATAACTGGGTATAGCCAGTCTAGATAAAAGAAGGACTAGGGGGGGACATGATAGCAGCATTCCAGTATCTGAGGGGCTGCCACAAGGCAGAGGGGGCCAGGTTGTTCACCAAAGCACCAGAGGGAAGGATAAGAAACAATGGTTGGAAACTGATCAAGGAGAGAAGCAACCTGGAATTAAGGGGAAACTTCCCGACAGTGAGGACAATTAACCAGTGGAACAGCTTGCCACCAGAAGTTGTGGGTTCTCCATCACTGGAGGTTTTTAAGAAGAGACTGGACAGTCACTTGTCTGAAATGGTATAGGTTCTCCTGCTTGAGCAGGGGGCTGCACTAGAAGACCTCCAAGGTCCCTTCCAGCTCTATTCTGATTGAGAACAATTAACCAGTGGAAGGACTTGCCTCCAGAAGTTATGGGTGCTTCATCACTGGAGGTTTTTAAGAAATGACTGGACAACCACCTATCTAAAATGATATAGGATCTCCTGCTTGAGCAGGGGGTTGGACTAGAAGACCTCAAAGGTCCCTTCCAACTCTATTCTGATTCTAACCTGTCTCAGGCATGTTCAACCACGGGAATACATAACAAAGGCCCAGAAAAGAGATTAAAAAGGTACAATTGTATAAAATAACAAGTTCTAAGTGGGGAAAAGGTCTGGTGAGCATCTGCGTGTGTCTGTCTGCATGTCTGTTTTTGTGGGTGTCTTGCCTCTCTTTGAGGCGTCCAGACTCTGAACCAACTTGTTTTTAAAAAAAGAAATCCCTGGATTTGGGAAAGGAGAAGAGCGACAAGACAGAAAGAAGCTTTACCAGCGGCCAAGACAGAATATTTACCCATCTTTGCAAACACAGAAAAACAAACATTCGGCCAAGGATAAACCAAATTCGGATTGCAAAGGAGAGTTCCTAGCCTACCTCGCTGGAGTGGCAGGAAGAGAACCTGGAGTAAAGGACCTGGAGAAAGAGACCAGAGAGAGAGAGAGAGAGAGAGAGAAAGAAAGAAAGAAAGAAAGAAAGAAAGAAAGAAAGAAAGAAAGAAAGAAAGGAAGAAAGAAAGAAAGAAAGAAAGAAAAGGTAAGGAAAGACGGAAGGAAAGAAGGAAGGAAGGAAAGAAGGAAAGAAAGAAAGAAAGAAAGAAAGAAGGAAAGAAAACGTAAGGAAAGAAGGAAAGAAGGAAGGAAGGAAGGAAGGAAGGAAAGAAAGAAAGAAAAGGTAAGGAAAGAAGGACGAAAGAAAGAAAGAAAGAAAGAAAGAAAGAAAGAAAGAAAGAAAGAAAGAAAGAAAAGGTAAGGAAAGACGGAAGGAAAGAAGGAAGGAAGGAAAGAAGGAAAGAAAGAAAGAAAGAAAGAAAGAAGGAAAGAAAACGTAAGGAAAGAAGGAAAGAAGGAAGGAAGGAAGGAAGGAAGGAAGGAAGGAAGGAAGGAAGGAAGGAAAGAAAGAAAGAAAGAAAGAAAAGGTAAGGAAAGAAGGACGAAAGAAAGAAAGAAAGAAAGAAAGAAAGAAAGAAAGAAAGAAAGAAAGAAAGAAAGAAAGAAAAGGCAAGGCAAGGCAAGGCAAGGCAAGGCAAGGCAAGGAAAGGAAAGGAAAGAAAAAGAAAGAAAGCCAGAAGGGAAAGAAAAAAAGTTTGCAGCCCTTAAATCCCAATTATTCTTTTTTTTTTAAAATTAAAGTTATTTTTTTGTTTGTTTGTTTTAAGACCCCGCAATGGAAGGAAGCGCAGCTCCCGCAAAGCCTCGGCAGAAGCGAGCCCGGGCCGCGCGCGGGGCAGAGCCTCCCCTCCCCGGGGCAGTCTACCTGGGGGAGGGGAGGGGAGGGGGAGAGCCTCCCACCTGTAGCCCCCCCCTTACCTTCATCACCTGCTGCCGCAAGAGGCCCGGCACGGTCAGCAGCAGCACCAGCCCGAAGCCCAGGCACAGCAGGCCCCCCACGGCCAGCCCGGCCGCCGTCCCGTAGCGCTGCCCGCAGCCGCCCTTGGCGCTCTCGCCCCTCGCCATGGCCTGCCCGCCAGCCCCGCCGCCGAGCTCCCAGCCATGCCCGCCGCGGGGGCTCTTGACGGCCGCCGCCGCCCGCCCCGCCACTCCCCGCCCGGCGCGCCAGCCAACGGCGGCCGGCAACGCGGCCAGAGGGAGGCGCCCGGCTGGGCTGAGCGGGCGGACTCGCCGCCGCTGCTGCTGCTGCTGCTGCTGCGGCCGCCCCGCGGGCCTTCCTTGGCAGCGGCGTCGCCCCCGGGGCCGGGCGAGGGGAGAGGGTCGGCCGGCCCCGCTGCCACGTCGCGCCTGGCATCTCCGCTCCGCTCCGCAGCGCCCGCCTGCCCGGCTGGAGTGCTCGGGGGTCTCGCGCTGGGAATGGGAGGGAGGGAGGGGAGAAAAGAAGGAAGGAGAAGGAAGGAAGGAAGGAAGGAAGGAAGGAAGGAAGGGAGGGGGGAATGGATGAGAGAAAAGAAGGAAGGAAAGAAAGAAGGATGGATGGATGGATGGATGGATGGATGGGAGGATGGGAGGAAAGAAGGAGGAATGGGAGGGAGGGAGGGGAGAAAAGAAGGAAGGGGAAGGAAGGAAGGAAGGACGGGAGGGGGGAATGGATGAGAGAAAAGAAGGAAGGAAGGAAAGAAAGAAAGAAGGATGGATGGATGGATGGATGGATGGGAGGAAAGAAGGGGGAAAGGGAGGGAGGGAGGAAAGAATGGATAGGAGAAAAGGAAGAAGGACGGAATTGGGAATGGATGGATGGATGGATGGATGGGAGAAAGAAGGAAGGAAGGAAGGAAAGGATGGATGGATGGATGGGAGGAAAGAAGGGGGAAAGGGAGGGAGGGAGGAAAGAATGGATGGGAGAAAAGAAGGAAGGAGAAGGATGGATGGATGGATGGGAGGAAAGAAGGGGAAAAGGGAGGGAGGGAGGGAGGAAAGAATGGATGGGAGAAAAGGAAGAAGGAAGGAATTGGGAATGGATAGATGGATGGATGGGAGAAAAGAAGGAATGAGGAGGGAGGGAGGGAGGGAGGGAGGAAAGAAGGGGGAAAGGGAGGGAGGAACAGATGGGAGAAAAGGAATGAGAGGGAAGGAAGGATGGGAGGGAGGAAAGAAGGGGAAAAGGGAGGGAGGGAGGAAAGAAAAAATGGGAGAAAAGGAAAGAGAAGGAAGGAATTGGGAATGGATGGATAGATGGGAGAAAAGAAGGAATGAGAAGGAAAGAGTTTAGAAATGGATGGGAGGGAGAAAAGAAGGGGATTGAAAAGGAAGGACTGAGATGGTATAGGACTCTAGGACCTTCTGCTTGAGTAGGGGGTTGGACTAGAAGACCTCCAAGGTCCCTTCCAGCTCTATTCTATTCTAAAGGAAGGAAGGAGGGCCTTCTCATGTTTGGTTGGCTCCGTCTGGCACTTCCAGGCACGGTGCAGGCTTGCCCCAGTTGCCATCTCCCAACTTGGGCGGAACTCGACTCACCAGCGGAGGAAGTGTGGGTTTGGCCAGCGGGGATTGCGGTTCCTCTCCAAGGAATCGCTCTGCACAACTCCCCTTGTATTGGTCGGGATAAGCTAACTGTCAACGCTGCTAACATCGGATGTTTTTGCCTTGACAACAGACGGTAATGTGGCCATCTTTTACCTTTTGCTTTTAGAGTTAGACAACAACACTAAACCTAGTATGAGAATCAAGGTTATTGAGCCCAGAGCTGATAAGGAATTGGCGGGCTGGAGAACTGGAGAGGAAGCCCCCGCTTCAAGCTAATTGGGGAATGTGATTTATGACAGTTAACTGGAGGAGGGAATTGTGCTTTGATACGATGTGCTCAGGGGAGGGGAACTCAGTTTTTGGCTTCGCTTATGCAGTGCCGATATTATGCTACTCGAATAAAAGATTCTTTAAGGCAGGGCTTTTCAACCAGTGGTACGCGTACCACCGGTGGTACTTTAGCCCCCGGCGGGTAGTACACGACCCCTAGCCAAGTGTAGCGGGGGAGGGAACCAGCACTGCACAGACCTGGAGGAGATCAGCGGGAGCTGCAGAGCTTGGCAGACGCCTCAGGATCGGCGCACGTGGCGACCTGGTAATTGGAGCTTCCGGCACACCTGGAAGAGGAGGAGGGTGGAGAGAAGAGAAGGTATAAAAAGGGGCAGGTTTTGGCGGGAGAGGGAGAGAAAGAGCGAGAAGCGAAGAGGTTTTTCTTAGCAAAGCAGTGAGCAGAGACAGAGCGAGCAGCCTGTTTGGGGGGGAAGGGTGAGAGAGAGAGAGCGGGCATGCAGCCTTGGAAGAGACGGGGGAGCGAGTGAGCGTGTGGCCTTGGAAGAGGGGGGGGGAGTAAGCAAGCAAGCGTGCGGCCTTGGAAGAGACTGGGGTGAGCATGTGGCCTTGGAAGAGATAGGGAAGGTCGAGCGAGCAAGCGGCCTGATCAGCTGATCAGCACTTCTGCTGAGCCCCGAAGACGTGCTGATCAGCTGGACACCAGCGCTGATCCTGGCGCTTCTGCTGAGCCCTGACAGCCCTGCAGAAGCGCGGATCAGAGCTCAACAGAAGCGCCAAGATCAGCGCAGGAAGGAAGGAAGGAAGGAAGGAAGGAAGGGGAAGGAAGGGAGATAGGAATGAGGGAGGCAGGGTGGCAGGGAAAAAGGAAGGAACCCCCCCACACACACACAGTAACCACAATGCTAATGCAGCCCTCAATGAAATTGAGTTTGACACCCGATATAAAAGGTTGTTTCCCCATTGAGTTTGCTTGTCCAGAGGTTGCAAAAGGGATCACATGACCGTGACAACACTGCAGCCATCATAAATATGAATCGGTTGCCACGCACCCAAATGTAGATCACATGAACCTGGGAATGCTGAAATGGTCAGTCACTTTTTTCAGTGCTGTTGTAACTTCGAACAATCACTAAGCGAACTTTTGTAAGTCGAGGACTACCTGTACTTTTATCACCATTTTGTTTTTGACACCTTGCTAGGCGACTGGTGGTACTCGGGATATTGCCATATCCTAAAAGTGGCACAATGGGTTGAAAAGCCCTGCTTATAAGGTAAACGCCTCGAAGTTCTTTCAAAGAGTTTCGTGTGGGAACCAATGGCACGAACATGGCCAGGTGTGCTGGCAAATGCAAATGTTGAAACTAGTTGCAATACAGATCAGGGTTGAACTGTGCTGGTTGAGTTTGTTGGTTTTCTTACAAATGTTTTCTGACTCAACCTGGGAACATCATAGGTGCTAGAAGGGAATGGCACCTGCAGGGACGGTGCCTCCTTGCAGATGTTTCAATACCCAAGTAGGTAGATCACATCAGTGCTAGTGGTTTGTTTGCAGGCGTTTATTAGACTAGATAACCTCATCAATACTGAATTGACTCAGTTAAGTGTATTTAGTAACCTCCATGCTACCTTGTTGGGTATTCACATATCTGCAAGGCAACAAGCTCAGAAGGGCCCCCCAAGCCCCAGTACCGGGCTGCGGCATGCCAGCAACTGGTCAGTGCAAACAAGCAAAGCCCCATCTGTGGGATGCAGGCAGCACACAAAACCAGGCCCCCTCCAGTCTGTGGGAAAACCTCTCCCCATGGAACTGGTCCCTGGTGCCCAAAAGGTTGGGGACCTCCGATGCTGATCCATTATAGGGAATGCTGGAATATTTGCAAATGTGAAGATGAGGGAAGCTAGTTTCTTTACCCTTAACTGAATTAAGTCACTCAAGCCCCCGGAATGAACATTAGTACCAGATAAGTCTTACCATTTCCTATCCTTTTTGTAATATGCTAGAAAATGTATTATCTTCCGTTCAGTCTCTGGGGCTGAAGCAAAGGCTTTTCAGGCGTTATTTCACTTTTAATTTGTGATTTCTGAGTCATTATTTACTTGCTTAGCATACGTGACTCAACATACTGTGTTAAGCTTTGACAAAGCATCTTGAATCTAACCACCTTCCCCTTAAGTGTTTGCCCCATTTTGTAAATGAGCGTTTTCATTCCGCCCTTGTTGCTCCATGGTTTATACTTTGTACACAACTATTTTAAATAATCCACAGAGACAATTGAGAATCCCAACAGCTTTATTGAAACAAAGTGCAGTGAAGTTTACTTCAATGGTTGTAAGCGAAGCAGAAAGTTTAAAAACCACCCCTCAGACGCAGGACAAGATGGAGGGTGGACTCCTTCTGGATGTTGTAGTCAGAAAGAGTGCGGCCATCTTCCAGCTGTTTGCCAGCAAAGATCAGCCTCTGCTGGTCGGGAGGAATGCCTTCCTTGTCCTGGATCTTGGCCTTGACGTTCTCAATGGTGTCACTGGGCTCCACCTCAAGAGTTATGGTCTTGCCGGTCAAGGTCTTCACAAAGATCTGCATGCCGCCCCTCAGACGCAGGACAAGATGGAGGGTGGACTCCTTCTGGATGTTGTAGTCAGAAAGAGTGCGGCCATCTTCCAGCTGTTTGCCAGCAAAGATCAGCCTCTGCTGGTCGGGAGGAATGCCTTCCTTGTCCTGGATCTTGGCCTTGACGTTCTCAATGGTGTCGCTGGGCTCCACCTCAAGAGTTATGGTCTTCCCGGTCAAGGTCTTCACAAAGATCTGCATCCCACCCCTCAGACGCAGGACAAGATGGAGGGTGGACTCCTTCTGGATGTTGTAGTCAGAAAGAGTGCGGCCATCTTCCAGCTGTTTGCCAGCAAAGATCAGCCTCTGCTGGTCGGGAGGAATGCCTTCTTTGTCCTGGATCTTGGCCTTGACGTTCTCAATGGTGTCGCTGGGCTCCACCTCTAGAGTTATGGTCTTGCCGGTCAAGGTCTTCACAAAGATCTGCATCCCACCCCTCAGACGCAGGACAAGATGGAGGGTGGACTCCTTCTGGATGTTATAGTCGGAGAGAGTGCGGCCATCTTCCAGCTGTTTGCCAGCAAAGATCAGCCTCTGCTGGTCGGGAGGAATGCCTTCCTTGTCCTGGATCTTGGCCTTGACATTCTCAATGGTGTCGCTGGGCTCCACCTCTAGGGTGATGGTCTTCCCGGTCAAGGTCTTCACAAAGATCTGCATCCCACCCCTCAGACGCAGGACAAGATGGAGGGTGGACTCCTTCTGGATATTGTAATCGGAGAGAGTGCGGCCATCTTCCAGCTGTTTGCCAGCAAAGATCAGCCTCTGCTGGTCAGGAGGAATGCCTTCCTTGTCCTGGATCTTGGCCTTGACGTTCTCAATGGTGTCGCTGGGCTCCACCTCTAGGGTGATGGTCTTCCCGGTCAAGGTCTTCACAAAGATCTGCATCCCACCCCTCAGACGCAGGACAAGATGGAGGGTGGACTCCTTCTGGATATTGTAATCGGAGAGAGTGCGGCCATCTTCCAGCTGTTTGCCAGCAAAGATCAGCCTCTGCTGGTCGGGAGGAATGCCTTCCTTGTCCTGGATCTTGGCCTTGACATTCTCAATGGTGTCGCTGGGCTCCACCTCTAGGGTGATGGTCTTCCCGGTCAAGGTCTTCACAAAGATCTGCATTTTCTCTGCAACAGGGAAGGAGGGAAACAGAGACAGGGGAACCACATCAATCCAGTTAGTAACTCTCAACTGTGCTTAAAGAGATCATTTTCAATGTCACAGTGCAATGTCTTACATTGATTTGAACCAGGCATCTCCAAACTTGGAAGCTTCTGGCTGGCTGAGGAATTCTGGGAATTGAATCCCGTAAGTCTTAAAGTGGCCAAGTTTGGGAGACACCTGATTTAAACACAAGGAAAACTCCATGACAGGACCTCCATAGTTCTCTTCTTACTGTGCAATCCTCGGATTCCCACTGCTGGAGCTGGACCACCGGCTAACCCCCATTAAACCAATAAAGATAATTTACCCAGCAGGAATGCTATCTATGCAGGCTACGTGTTCTTTCATGGGAGGTCCTGAGAAGTAACCTCCACCTTCCAAGGATGGTCTCCTCGCTTGTCCAGCATGCCGCAGAGGCCACGACTAGATGACCTTCGGAAACCCCTCTCCCACCCTGCTTTTACGCCCAAGGGAGCCTTCCCGAGGGGTATTGGCTCTCATTCCCCATCAAACCCCCCCCCCGCGAAAAAATAATCTGGCAAGGTCCGTAGGGAGAAGAGCTGCACGGCCCCCGACCTCCTTTACCAGCCTCCGTCGCTTCTCGGGCCAAGAATCAAAGAGCAGAGCGAAGAGAAAGCGCGCGTGCGCACTGGACGCCTTGGGTTAGGGGCGGAGCTAAGGGCGCGCGACGTCAGAATGGAGACGTCACAGGCGTGTGGGGGAGGAGACTCGCTGATTCTCCCTGTCCAGTTTCCGGGACGGCCATTTTGGGTCGCGGCTGAATAAGAGCCGTCGAGGCCTGCCTCCTCCCCTCTCCCGTTTTAATTAAAAAATAGCCTTTTTTCCCCCCTCGGCCGACGCCGCCACGAAGGGGCAACCTGTGAAAACCCGCGCGTCCCGTCTACACAGTTTCCTTCCCCCTCAGAAGCGAGGCTCCCCACCCCCACTTCAAAATAAGGCTCATTCAAGGAAAGCCACCCCTCCCCTCAGACTAAATTTAATAGAAAACATAAGAGAAATACCACTACAAGACGTAAATTTAACAAATAAAGGCTTACGGCGGAGCTCGAGTGGGCCCTAGCAGACAGCAACAAATTCACACAAGCGAGAGGCGACTTAGGTCTAACTGCGTACCCGGCTGCGGTCTCCTTTTATATAGGCGTCGCACTTGGATCCCTCCGCCAACAGAAAGGGAGGGATTATTTTTCGTTCCAGCGCACGCGGCCTCCCGTTAGCCAATAGGACTGCGGAAAGTCCGAAGGGGCGTGAGCAGGGAGTCAGCCCCGCCTTCTGTGGAATGGGGCGGCGGAAGGATAAAACGTTCGAAGCTAGACAAATAGAAAAATAAACGGTTGAGTGGCAGAGAGAGACTCGGTTGGAATGAAAACCTGGAGTGGATTTCTTGGCTAAGACGGAATGGGCGGATAAGAGAGGAAGAAAGAGGGAAATAAAGAGTTAAGGCCAACTGCAGGATTTCTCCATGTTTCTCAACCTTGCCCACTTTAAGAGAAGGATGGACTTCAACTCCCAGAATTCCCCAGCCAGCATGCTCCTGGAGGAAACATTTGCAGGCTAGGGAATTCTGGGAATTGAAGTCCACCCTTCTTAAACTGGGGTTGAGCTTGAGAAACTGGCCTCATCTGGGCAAAATTGCAACCTTCCCCACTCCTTTTCTCCAGCAAGGCCAGAGTTTCCCCACAATAAGCCAAGTCTGCAAAAGGGGCTTGCCCCACCTTACCCCCCATTGCAATTTTCTGCTTAAATCTTCCTTGGAGGTGTCTGCCGCTATTGCATCAATCCAAGCTAAAAAAAAAAAAAAAAAAAAAAGAGGAGGGGACGTTTCCCAACTCTTGGATTTTTGCAGAAGAAAAAAAATTTAACTTTTAAAAATAAAAATAAAATAAAAGCTTACAGGCAATGAATGAATGAGCAAAGGAGCCTAAGTCACAGAATCCAATCAAGGATAAAAAAAAAACCAATCTCTTTTTGCTGGGGTGGAATGAAGAGAAAAGAAAGCATGGTTTGGTTAGGGATTTGGGCTTCTTTCTGGAATTTATTTTATTAAAAAAAAAAAAAAGTTGTTAGGCCTCCCCGTCGGGGAATCGAACCCCGGTCTCCCGCGTGACAGGCGGGGATACTTACCACTATACTAACGAGGAGGAGCCTTTTCAAGACCTTCCAGTCACCCTCCTTGGAGGCAAAGCAGAGCCAACTTCTGGGTTAAGCCTTTGATGACTTGTGGACTTCAGCTCCCAGAATTCCTCAGCCAGCGTGCCTGGCTGAGGAATTCTGGGAGTTGAAGTCCACAAGCCATCAAAGGGCCAAGTTGGAAGACCCCTGCCTTAAGCCAAGGGTCTCCTAGGCAAGAATCTTGTGCAAGAGGAAAGAGACTCAAGCAGACGGGAGCAAGCATCAGCAGCCCATGCAACTTTGCATCCTTTGCAAAACACACACACACACGCAGAAAAAAACCTCAGCTGAAGGGGCTTGGAATGGGGTCCTGCTCCCTTTTGGCTTCTTTCCAGGGTGCCACGCCCCCCCCAAAAAAAGAGTTTGCAAACACCACACACACACACCCAAAAAGAAAAAAAAGAATCTGCCGAAACCCGGGATCGAACCAGGGACCTTTAGATCTTCAGTCTAACGCTCTCCCAACTGAGCTATTTCGGCTGATGTCATCCTGCTTCTTCGTTCTTCCTTTCAAGGCGCCGCCGCCCTCTTTTTTTTCCCTTGCTTTGCAAATTGCAACCTGCCCCAGTGGATTATAACTCCCCACTTTTCTTCAATAGGAGCACCCCTGGATTTGCCTTCCCGACCCACCCTAAAGCCCTCTGCTTTTAGAAGTGGGGAGGGGGTTAGATCAGCCTGTAGGCAGCTGGGGGGGGGGAGCAAAAATCTTGTAGGCTCCCCCCTGCCCTCTTCTCTGGAGATCAGGCAGGGTTGCATGTTACCTTTCTTTCTTTCTTTCTTTTTGTATCCATTGTATCTGTTTTATTGTAAGCCGCCTCGGGTCACCTGCGGGAGACGGAGGGCTGTAATCAAACAAACAAACGAATGAATGAATGAGCAAAGGAGCCTAAGATGCAAAAGTCACAGAATCCAATCAAGGATAAAAAAAACCCAATCTCTTTTTGCTGGGGTGGAATGAAGAGAAAAGAAAGCATGGTTTGGTTAGGGATTTGGGTTTCTTTCTAGAATTAATTTTATTAAATAAATAAATAAATAAAAAAAGTTGTCAGGCCTCCCCGTCGGGGAATCGAACCCCGGTCTCCCGCGTGACAGGCGGGGATACTTACCACTATACTAACGAGGAAGGACCCGAGCGCAGCTTTCCGAAACAGCCCAGTTAAAGGTGCTGATCCCAAGCTCCCTCCTTCCTTCCTTCCTTGTCTTTCTTTCCCTCCTTCCTTCCTTCCTTCCTTCCTTGTCTTTCTTTCCCTCCTTCCTTCCTTCCTTCCTTCCTTGTCTTTCTTTCCCTCCTTCCTTCCTTCCTTCTTTCCTTCCCACAAGGCCGTTGTTAAGTGAGACACACCCAATTTTACAACCTTTTTTGCCTTCCTTCCTTCTTTCCTTCCTTCCTTCCCTCCTTCCTTTCTTGTCTTCCTTCCCTCCTTCCTTGTCTTTCCTTCCTTCCCTCCTTCCTTCCTTGTCTTCCTTCCTTCCTTGTCTTTCCTTCCTTCCTTCCTTCTTTCCTTCCCACAAGGTCGTTGTTAAGTGAGACACGCCCAATTTTACAACCTTTTTGCCTTCCTTCCTTGTCTTTCCTTCCTACCTTCCTTCCTTCCTTCCCTCCTTCCTTTCTTGTCTTCCTTCCTTCTTTCTTTCCTTCCCTCCTTCCTTCCTTGTCTTTCCTTCCTTCCTTCCTTCTCCCCTCCCTCTTTGTTTAAAATAAAATAAAATAAAATAAAATAAAATAAAATAAAATACACCGCTCGCTTTGGGGGTCCTGCTCCCCAAAGAGAGCCCGTTTGGCCCTGCCCCAAAGACGATAAGCCTCCCGAAGCAGGGCCAAATCCTGGATCCCTCCAAACTTGCAGCTGTGGCTGATTAGCCCCCTTGGCCCCTGCCCCAAAGTGCTGTGTGTGTGTGTGTGTTTGTGTGTCTGTGTGTTGCACTCAAAGGGAGAAGCGCCTTTCCCCTTCCTTGTGCGGCTCACAGCTTCAAGGTGTAAGAGGGGATTGCAGGGGAGGCGTTTCTGTCTGCACGGAGAAGCTGGACATCAAAAGAAGGGGAAAAAAGAGAATATTTCTGCAAAGGGGGGAGAAACTAAAGGGAAACCATAGAACAGCTTTGTACTTCCCGCTGGAATCGTCTCGCACGGCAAGGGGATGTAGCTCAGTGGTAGAGCGCATGCTTTGCATGTATGAGGCCCCGGGTTCAATCCCCGGCATCTCCACGTCTTTTTTCCCTCCCCGCATCCCGTTCAATGTTTGCAAATGCAAACCAGAGAATCCCAAGGGCTGGAAGGAGCCCTGGAGGTCTTCTAGTCCAACCCCACTGCCGGAGGCAGTTCTTCAACACCATGCGGGACAAATGGATGTCTGCTATTCAGCTAACGTATAGAACATAATCACGTATATAGAATATATGTCGGTATATGCAATTGTTTTGGTCCTATTTGTGGTTTATATTGGCGGTGGTTACCCTTTGAGAGCTGTATGCAACAAAATTTCATTTTAATGTATGCCGATTCGTGTACATTTAAAATGACAAAGTATTCTGTTCTATTCTATTCTATTTCTAGTGCATTCCATATTTTCTATTATTCTATTCTATAGTATTCTATTCCATATTTTCTATTCTATTCTATTATTCTATTCTATTCCATTTTCTGTTCTATTCTATTTCTAGTCCATTCCATATATTCTATTCTATTCCATATTTTTTATTCTGTTCTATTCTATACTATTCTATTCCATATTTTCTATTCTATTCTATTCCATTTGGTTCTATTCTATTCCATATTTTCTATTCTATTCTATTTCTAGTCCATTCCATATATTCTATTCTATTCCATATTTTTTCTGTTCTATTATTCTATTCCATATTTTCTATTCTATTCTATTCCATATTTTCTATTCTATTATGTTATTCTATTCTATATTTTCTATTCTGTTCTATTATTCTATTCTATACTATTCTATATTTTCTATTCTATATTCTATTCTATTCCATATTCTATTCTATTTCTAGTCCATTCCATATATTCTATTCTATTCCATATTTTCTTTTCTATTCTAGTCTATTACCCATATTCTATTCTATTCCTTATTTTCTATTCTGTTCTATATTTTCTATTCTATTCCATATTTTCTATTCTGTTCTATTCTATTCCATTCCAGCTTCTTTTGCACCCCAGCATAGGTAGTTCTCAACTTAGCATGAATTTAATGACTGCTCAGGTTTACTACAGCACTGAAAAAAGTGACTTATGACTGGTCCTCGCACTTACAACCGTTGCAGCATCCGCACATTCCTGGGATCAAAATCTGGGCACTTGGCATGTATTTACAATGCTGCAGAATCCTGGGGTCAAGGGATCGCCATTTGTAACCTTCCCAGCAGCTTTTGATAAGCCGTGTCAATGGGGGCGGCGGGGGGGAGGGAAAGCTCGACTCGCTTAACGACACGGTTCACTTAACAACCGCAGTCATCCGCTAAACAACGGTGGCAAAAAAAAGTTGTAAAAGGAGGCAGGACTCACTTAATATTAGCATTGCTTAGTAACAGAGATTCTGGCATTTACGATGGTTGCAGAATCCCGGGGTCATGGGATTGCCAGTTCCGACTTTCCCAGCTGACGCTCCAATGAGGAACGTCAGTGAATGAATATATAACACCGTTATCGGCCAAGGAATGGCTAAACCAGTGGACTGGACGAAAAACAATTTATTTCAGAAAATCCTTTGGATAATAATAACCCAATACAAATGCGGAAATGCTTCAGTCGTTTTTCAAAATAATTATTGTAGGGGGATTTTTAAGGCCAGAGGTGTTGAAAAATTTAGGAGATTTGCTGCCCCCCCCCGCCCAAGGCCACTGTCTTCTTATATTTAAAAATTCATTTTTTTTGCAAGAGGCACCGGATACCACCCAAATCCATTCCACTTCCTTCTTTCCAACTGGGTGATCGAATTCAAAAACCCAAGAGTTGTTCTGTGGACATTTTCACAACTGCAATTGGGGCAGAAAGCGATCATGTCTGGAAAAGAAAAAATCTGCTGGTTGGGCCAGCCACAGGCATTTCACATCAAAACCTGCCGATGCCTAAACAAAGGAAAGTAAATTAACAAACTCGGAAGGCAAATGTTCATTCAGCCGTTATATTTACAAATCGCTGTGACACCCTGTGGGCGTGAACCGAAAATGCCACGATTAGCAGCAGGAGCCTTTAAAGGCAAAGACACAGGTGAAAAGAGACTCAAAACTTTTTTTTTTTCTTTTTCCAAGTAGTGGCATATTAAAAGAGTATTCCATTTCTTGACATTCGTTTCTACAAAACCTGAAATAGCTGCAGTTAGTTTTGGTCACCATACTACAAAAAAGATGTTGAGACCTTGGAAAAAGTTCAGAGAAGAGCAACTAAGATGATCAAAGGCCTGGAGACTAAAACAGACGAAGAACGGCTGCGGGACTTGGGTTTGGCTAGTCTAAAGAAAAGAAAAAACAGGGGAGACATGATAGCAGTATTCCAGTATCTGAGGGGCTGCCACAAAGAAGAGGCAATGCTCTAGAAGGCAGGACAAGAAACAATGGATGGAAACTAATAAAAAAGAGAAGCAACCTGGAATTAAGGAGAAACTTCCTAACAGCGAGGACAATTAATCAGTGGAACAGCTTGCCTTCAGAAATCGTGGGTGCTCCAACAATGGAGGTTTTTATGAGTCTGGACAGCCACCTGTCTGAAAGGGCATAGGTTCTCCTGCTTGAGCGGGGGGCTGGACTAGAAGACCTCCAAGGTCCCTTCCAGCTCCTATCCTATCCTATCCTATCCTATCCTATCCTATCCTATTCTCAATAAAGTATTCTATTCTATTCTATTCTCAATAAAGTATTCTATTCTATTCTATTCTATTCTATTCTATTCTATTCTATTCTATTCTATTCTATTCGTGGGGTTGAAACGTGTGAAGGGCATGTATGCTCTACTCTGCTAAATCTTTTATGTTTGTGGCTCAGGGTGTTTGTGTGAACCAACCTAGTGGGATGTATATTTAAGCATAGTTTCTGGGTTTGCGGGTGAAAACGTAAGGACTGTGGCTTAGCCAGAAAAAACCAGGATCAAAGTAAACGCTGCTTAATGGAATGTGAGATCCTTGCAGCTGTAGTCCGGGGTTTTTCAAACTTTGCCAGCTGGGGAATTCTGGGAGTTGAAGTCCGAACCTCTTAAAATTGCTCAGGTTGAGAAATATTGGATTAGTTCCAGCAACCATAGAGTCTGTTCTCAAGAAAAGCCAGACACTGGGGGATTCTGGGAGTTGAAGTCTACCCTCCCCCCTAAAGTTGCCAAGGTTGAGAAATACCGGATTAGTTCCAGCAACCTTAGTGTTCTCAAGAAAAGCCAGACCCTGGGGGATTCTGGGAACTGAAGTCCAAATCTCTTAAAAGTTGTCAAGGTTGAGAAATACCGGATTAGTTCCAGCAACCTTAAGAGTCTATTCTCAAGAAAAGCCAGACCCTGGGGGATTCTGGGTCCACCCTCCTTAAAGTTGCCAAGGTTGAGAAACATTTAATTTCTTTTGTATGAAAGGATCTGTCATTTTCTTGTTCACTGGACTGCCTTCAGCCCAACCACTGCAGGATTATGATTTTTTTTGCAGGTCACAAATGTCACATATGTTGCTACTCAGCAGGATCACGTGTTGCTCTTTGGCATGACAAATAATAGAAAGGCTGAATTTGTCTCCTCTTTCTTTGTGCAGTTTCGGTTATTGCTTTTCCCCCCGGAGGATCTTCATGGCATTTTCGGGAAGAACACAAGCTTTGAGCAGTTCCTGGCTCAGACATTCACTGCATCAATGCACCGGAGGCCAAATTTTAGCAATTTCCTCGTGGGTCACTTCCGGAACCCACTGGCAATATTCAGCCAACAAATCTGAAACGAGAAGATTAAAATTGGAGAAGGGAGCGACCCGTCAAGTCTGCTGTGATGCAACGTTTCAATTCCGGAATTTAGCTTGCGATCGGGATTCCAACTACCGCAGGTTATCAAACCTTACAAAAAGTCTTTAGTGGCAGAATGAGCAAAATAAAAACAATCTAAAAAAAAAAAAAATTAAAATCTTGGATGTCTTACATTTTGGGTTTTTCTCCCAGGCCAGCTGCAAAGCGTCCCGGTTATCAATGTTTTCGGAAACGAGCGCTTGAAGCAAAGATTCTGTCCTTGGCTGAAGTCTGCAGAAATATCACACAGACACAAAATGAACCCAGAGGGGTGAATAAAATCAATTTTTCAATCCAATCAATCAATCACCAACAGGGGAGCCAATATAACTGGTCCCAAGCCTGGCTCTCTGGTGTCGGGGTGCCAGGAAGACAATCCTTTCCTTTCTTAAATGGATTATTAGAAATTTCCCCTTTTCCATTTCTGAATTTCGGCTAAAATTTCTGGTTTTTAATTGTGGGTAAAGCTGGAGGTGGGAGTGGGTTGGTGTTTTCACTGAGAGTTTTCATGCTTTTCTCCCACCTGGCTGGAGGGGTGCAACTCATCCTTGGTTGGCCCCTGGTCAGCCTGTGCCATGTGGCAGCAGGTTTCATGACTTGGTTCCCACCCAGCTGCTCGCAATTGCTGGTGCCAGGGAAGCAGTGTTGAGGTGTGAGATCCATCAGGGTGAGCCTGAGGACTCATGGATGGCACTTGGAGAGAGAGAGAGAGTGAAAGAGAGAGACAGAGAAAGAGAGATTGAGAAACAGAAACTGAGAGAGAAAGATTGAGAGAGAAAGACAGAGAGGTTGAGAGAGAAAAATTGAGAGACAGAGAGAGAGAAAGAGGAAGACAGAGAGATTGAGAGAGAGAGAGGTTGAGAGTGAAAGAGAGACAGAGAAAGAGAGATTGAGGGAGAGAAACAGAGACTGAGAAAGACTGAGAGAGAAAGAGAGATGAAGGCAGAGAGGTTGAGAGAGAAAAAATTGAGAGAAAGAGGAAGACAGATTGAGAGAAAGAGAGAGGTTGAGAGAGTGAAAGAGAGACAGAGAGAAACAAAGACTGAGAAAGATTGAGAGGAAGACAAGAGAGGCTGAGAGAGAGAAAAATTGAGAGAAAGAGGGAGAGATCCAGCCTAGAAGTAAGGAGAAATTGCCTCCTGGAGTTGTGGGTGCTCCATCACTGGAGCTTTTCAAAAATAGACCGGACAACCACTTGACCGGGACGGTATAAGGCAGGGGTAGGCAACCTTGGCTCTTTTGTGACTCGTGGACTTCAACTCCCAGAATTCCTGAGCCAGCCATGCTGAGGGGAAAGGGAGAGGTTTCCAAGCTGAGCATGCTGGCTCAGGAATTCTGGGAGTTGAAGTCCACGAGTCATAAAGCGGCCTAGGCCTAGGCCAGAGGTAGGCAACCTCGGCTCTTTTATGACTCGTGGACTTCAACTCCCAGGATTCCTGAGCCAGCCATGCTGAGGGGAAAGGGAGAGGTTTCCAAGCTGAGCCATGCTGGCTCAGGAATTCTGGGAGTTGAAGTCCACGAGTCATAAAAGAGCCAAGGTTGCCTACCCCTGGTATAAGGTCTCCTGCTTGAGCAAGGTGTTGGACTAGAAGATCTGTAATTCTATGTTCTAAGAGAACCTTCTTAAGGACAGAGAACAAGGCCAAAAGGGTTCACTTGGGGATAAGACAGATATGACTTTTTTGGGGGGGGGACTCCCTAATTCTACCACCATCTCATAGACAATGAGAGGAAGGACCGTCAGCAACCTACTTGGACCATGTCTTTAGCATCGTGACCGGACTGGACAGCAGGCAACGGCTGTAGGCCGCCAACGGTTTCACAACCTAGGAAAAAAAAAAATAATCTATGATTAATCTACTCATTTGTGAGCTCGGACACCCTGAAGAGTTTTTTCAATCTCTCGTCGCCAACTTTTTAATGTTTAATTCGCATACAAGTCAAAACAGACTCCAAAAAAGAAAAGAAAAAAAGGAAAATTATATATTTTTTTTAATCCAAGGGTAGGGAATTAGTGGCCTTCTAGTTGTTCCAGGATTACATCTCCCATTTGCAGCTAACATGGCCGCCTCAGGGTGGAGACCATGGGGTTTGCAGTTAACTAGCCAGCATGAGGTTGGTGAAACGCTTAAGAATTCAGGGAAAAGTCTGAAACAGCACCAGATCATGGCAGAGGCTGAAATGCAGACAGGCCTCATTTTATGACCATTTGTTTAGCAACCCTTCAAAGTTACGGCGGTGCTGAAAACTGCGGCTTACAACCGATCCTTACTCTGATGACGGCGTTTATGACAAGTTGCAGTGTCCTGGGGGCACAGGACTCCCATTTGCGGCCTTCCCACTTATCTTCCACCAAGCCAAAGTCAGTGGGGGAAGCTGGATTCGCTGAATGACCACAGCAGAAAGGTCATAAAACTGGATGCCCCAGGGTGTGTGTGTGTTCTTTTGTTGGAGGCTTGCCAGCAAACGTGGGAGCATTTGGGGAAAATTTGGAGCAATAAAAGAACTGTTTGAATGGCCAGCTGAACTGCACTGCCTCTGTGCTGTGCCCTGGGTCATCACACTAGCCGTCCTGAGCGTTGCGTGGGCTCTAACGGCCCCATTTGTGGCACGTGTGTGCAAAGGTGCCTGCCTTTCCCTTCGGGCCGCTAACCCAGAAAGGCTGGGGACCTCACCTGTCCTTCCAGGAAAAACCTGGCAAAATGTTTGAAGCGATCGAGGCCTTCGGGATAATCCGTCTCCACTGCAGGAAGCTGCCAACCAACCCGATCTATAGAAAGGGAAGGGAACAGAGAGAATATAGCCGGCGTGAACTATATTCTGCCCTCAACCACAGTTGATTTCAGCCGTTCCTCGTCCACCAATGCGCAAGAGGACCGTCTCACTCGGAGAAGTTGCAGCCTTAGGGGCGCCATCTGCCTGCAGCAAGATGGCGCAAAAAAAGAGAAAGGAGCCAACCAGGATTCCAACAGAAGACTCTTGTAGCTCAGGGTTGAGCTGTGGGGTCCTTGGCGCTCTCTGAGCTTGGTGGTTTTTGTTGCAGACGTTTCATGACCCAGCTAGGTAACATCATCAGTGTTAGAAGGGAGTGGAATTGAGGGAGGGAGGGAGGGAGGGAGGGAGGGAGGGAGGACTGTGGGGTCCTTGGTGCTCTCTGAGCTTGGTGGTTTTTGCTGCAGACGTTTCATGACCCAGCTAGGTAACATCATCAGTGCTACAAGGGAGTGGGGTTTACAGAGTGGAGGAGGAGGCGGGATCCTTGATGTTGTCTGAGCTGGGTGAGTTTTCCTGCAGACATTTCATGACTCAATGACCCAACGAGGTAATAGTATCAATGCATTGATGATGCTACCTAGCTGGGTAACGGAATGTCTCCAAGGAAACCAAGTTCAGAGAGCACCAAGGACCCCACGGTCCTCCTCCTCCTCCTCTCTCCTCCACCCATTACCTTCTAGGACTGATAATGTTACCTAGTTGGGTAACGAAATGTCTGCAAGGAAACCACCAAGCTCAGAGAACAAAAGGTTCCCCACAGTTCCACCCAGAGCTACAAATATTCTCTCCTATCGGTACTTTGAGACTAGTCAGGAGGACAAGCTTTATAACTAGCAACGACGACTGCGATAATATTGCAAGAGGTTGTAGGGTCCCACAAATGACACGATAGCAGTGTTCTAGTATCTGAGGGGCAGGACGAGAAACAAGGGTTGGAAACTGACCAAAGAGAGAAGCAACCTGGCAATTAAGGAGAAACTTCCTGACAGTGAGGACAATCAACCAGTGGAACAGCTTGCCACCAGAAATCGTGGGCACTCCATCACTAGAGATTTTTAAGAAGAGACTGGACATTCACCTGTCTGAGACGGTATAGGTCAGGGGTAGGCAACCTTGGCTCTTTTATGACTCGTGGACTTCAACTCCCAGAATTCCTGAGCCAGCATGGCTCGGCTTGGAAACCTCTCCCTTTCCCCTCAGCGTGGCTGGCTCAGGAATTCTGGGAGTTGAAGTCCACGAGTCATAAAAGAGCCAAGGTTGCCTACTCCTGGTATAGGTTCTCCTGCTTGAGCAGAGGGCTGGACTAGAAGACCTCCAAGGTCCCTTCCAGCTATATTCTATTCCAAATAGGGCCCCACCACCTCTTGCTATATTATCGTGCTTGTTGATTTGCCAAAAGGCAATGGAATCACAATCCAGCTCCTATTTCTTTTTCTTTTTTTTATAAAGGTTTTTATTGAGTTTTATAAGGTTGGGGAAGGGATAGGACCAGGATAGGGATTAAGGTTCGGGGTGGGGTCAGGATCGGGATTGGGTAAAGGATTGGGGTTGCCCCCCAGTAACATTTTCAAGCTTTAGCAAGCAGACTATTGTTAATCAGTTAACACTAATTAATACAACAGTAAATAGCTGTAGTGAATATGATAAAACGATCATCATAAACAATATCAGTTGGTCAATACGTATCATTCTTCTTACTGATATATGTTCAAAATAACATATCACCTTCATTTCTCACCAGCTCGTTGTCCTAACCATTGGTAAAAATTTGTCCCATGTTTTAAAATAAACTGAATCTTCTTTCTCCCAGCTCCTGTTTCTTTTGTTGCAGACTTTTAAGGACAGGGGAGATTTATTTCACAGAAAAAGCAAACTTACAGAAAGTGCTGGGCCTGTGGCAACGGACGTGGCCCGTTTGTGGGCAGTAGAACGGAGGAGGGTCTTCCAGAGGCTTTTCGAAATGGCAGTAGGGGGGCAGGAGAAGAGGCACCCACTCAGCTTCAATGGCTGAAATCCCTTCCGATGGGACACCACCCCAAAAAAAATAAAATTGGGAGAAAGCAGGAGTTTAGCTCGGCTAAAAAGTGATATAACACGACTTACAATTTCATAAGCAAACGTACAGGCAATCCTCAACTTACAACAGTTTGTTTAGCGACCGCTCGAAGTTACAACAGCATTGAAAAAAGGGGGGTTTTCACACTTACGACCGTCGTAGTATCCCAGGCTCACGTGACCAAAATTCAGCCGTTTGGCCACTGATTCCTATTTATGACGGTCGCCGCGTCCCGGGGGTCACGCGATCCCCTTCTGACAAGCCAAGTCAATGGGGGAGCCCGATTCCCTTAATTGAAGGGAATTATTGAACAACTGCAGGGGTCCACTTAGCAACCGTGGCAAGGACGGTCGTAAAATGGGGCAAAAAACTTTTTAAGAAAAAAAGACGTTTAAGAAATGTCTCGCTTAACAACATAAATTTTGAGCTGAATTGTGGTCTATCTGCATTTGGGTGTTATCTTCTTATTCTTTTGAGGTGTCTTTTTTTTTCTCTCCCCGGTTCTAGATTCTTTTCTTAAAAATATTTTTAAATATTTTTTTTTTAAAAAAAAACAGCAAGGAAACAGCTGCCCGTTCACCTTTCATGTACATCTTGGTGCTTTCAACGATTTCCTGATACACCACAAACTCAGGGAGCTCCTTAAACAGAACGGAATTAGGGTGGATGAAGACCGGATCCTCCAGAAGTGGAGTCTAGTAGGGGGGAAAAAAGGGTGGAGGGCAGAATATCCGTGTAAGCCGCCTTGAGTCGCCCGCGTGCGAGTAGGCGGCAATATAAATTTTCTAAATAAATAAGTAAAAAATAAATCAAATAGAAAAAAAGAAGGAATAAAATCTCCCTCTAGTACAAATGTACAGCGACCTCATCTATGCAGCTAAAAGTCCTCCGTAAAGGATTTGTGACATTTTACAACAATATTGTGTTGTAAATCACACTATATTAATTTACGATACTTTAAATTAGTCAACCAGCAACTATTAAGAATAACATACAAGGCACATCTTCCTTCCTTCCTTCCTTCCTTCCTTCCTTCCTTCCTTCCTTCCTTCCTTCCTTCCTTCCTTCTTTCCCTGCCTCCCTCCCCTATTCTCTCTTTTCCTTCCTTTTCTCCCCCCATCTCTCCTTCCTTCCCTCCCTCTCCTATTCTCTTTCCTTCCCTCCCTCCCTCCTCTCCCTCTTCACAATCTTTTTTCTTATTTTTAATTTCTCTTAATTTGCTTTCTTTGTTTAACAATGTCTTCAATTACATCTGTGTATCTTTCAACATTCCAATTTGAGAGAGAGAGAGATAAGAGACCGACAGAGACAGAGAGAGGGAGAGAGAGATAGATACACACAAAGACAGAGAGAGAGAAAGAGAAAGAGGGAGATAGAGATAGAGAGCGACAGAGACACACAGAGAGAAAGAGAGACAGACACAGACATTACACAATATAGACAGAGAGAGAGAGAGAGAGGGAGGAAGAGAGAGAGAGACCTTGTAGCTGTTTTTCCACTTCTTGTCAAGGAGCTCCTGAGCCTGGATCCTTCGGGCGACATGGTCCCCCAGTCCGGCCAGGACGATCTGCCTCAAGAAAGTGACCTGTTCTTCTGTGGGGGGCTTCATTTGGGGGTCAACGAAGAGGTTGGCCCCCGGGCAGACGGCGTTCACTTGGAAGGGAACACACACACACAACGAGATTGTGAGAGAGTCAAGAGGCAGATGAAGGTGGCCCCACCTGAATGAAGCTCCCAAGACAAGGAAGAGCCGATCCCAGAGAACAGAGCAAGGTGTGGCGTCTTACCTGCCGTTGTGAGCTGCCCGCGCAACCTCCGGATTTCCACCATGGCCTTGCAGCGCAGGCCGTTGGTGCTACAGAACTGAGGAGTGCATCCTGCATATTCACAAGCACCCACAGCTCCTGGAATAACAGAACAACAGAGTTGGAAGGGACCTTGGAGGTCTCCTACTCCAACCCCCTGCTCAAGCAGGAGACCATTTCAAACACATGGTTGTCCAATCTCTTCTTAAAAACCTCCAGTGATGGAGCACCCACAACTTCTGGAGGCAACCTGTTCCACTCGTTCTCACTGTCAGGAAGTTTCTCCTTAGTTCCAGGTTGCTTCTCTCCTTGATTGGTTTCCATCCGTTGCTTCTTGTCCTGCCTTCAGGCGCTTTGGAGAATAGCTTGAACCCCCTCTTCTTTGTGGCAGCCCCTCAGATATTGGAAGACTGCTATCGTGTCACCCCTGGTCCTTCTTTTCATTGAACTTTAACCCAATTCCTGCAACCATTCTTGCTATGTTTCAGCCTCCAGTCCCCTAATCATCTTCGCTGCTCTTCTCTGCACTCTTATCTAGAAACTCAACTTCTTTTTTATATTGTGGCGACCAAAACTGGATGCAATATTCCAAGTGTGGTCTTAGTTAGGCACTCTCTCATCTTTGGAGGAGACCCCTAACCCATGGGGAATTTAGAACCCCCCCCCCAACCCAATCAACCAAAGGAGCCAGTTTTACCAAGCATCACCATGAGGTCTCCCAGCTTCTGCGAAGGTCCTTGGCCAGCCCAAATCTTTTGCATCTGTGCCACACGGGCTCTCTTCCCTTTGAGCTTCTCCTGCTCTTCTTCATTCAGGGCAGGCCTGCATCAAAATAGAATAGAATAGAATAGAGCTGGAAGGACCCTGGAGGTCTTCTAGTCCAGCCCCCTGCTGGAGCAGGAGAACCTATACTGTCTCAAGACAGGTGACTGTCTAGCCTCTTCTTAAAAATCTCCAGTGATGGAGCGTCCACGATTTCTGGAGGCACGCTGTTCCACTGGTTAATTGTCCTCATTGTCAGGAAGTTTCTCCTTAGTTCCAGGTTGCTTCTCTCTTTGATCAGTTTCCATCCGTTGCTTCTTGTCCTGCCTTCAGGCGCTTTGGAGAATAGCTTGACTCCCTCTTCTTTGGGGCAGCCCCTGAGATACTGGAAGACTGCTGTCATGTCACCCCTGGTCCTTCTCTTCATTAAACTAGACATACCCAATTCCAGCAACCGTTCCTTCTAAGTTTTAGCCTCCAGTCCCCTAATCATCTTAGTTGCTCTTCTCTGCACTCTTTCTAGAGTCTCAACATCTTTTTTACATCGTGGTCACCAAAACTGGATGCAGTGTTCCAAGTGTGGCCTGACCAAGGCGTTGTAAAGTGGTATTAACACTTCACGTGATCTTGATTCTATTTTGAGGGATGCTTGTTTAATCCTCAAACCAGGTGGGAGCCCACAAAACCATTGACCCAGCAATGGCACTAGTTTCTCAACAGCCCCACCGTGGCCTTACCTGTTGAACTCTTCAAACAGCTCCCTCACCGTCAAGGCGGAGACTAAGGCGATGGTGTAGGGCAGGCAGTGGTGCTGCTGGCTCAAGGCGAGCATCTTGGCGTAACGTGGAGCCACTGGGAAGGAGGCCATGAGGACGCCCAAAGGGCTGATGGGGCAGCTGAACTTGGCTTCCTGCAGCTTTTCCAACCTGGAAGAAGGGAAACAAGGAAATTTGTAAGGGAGAGAAGGAAAGCCATTAAAGAAATTAACAATTAACCAGTGGAACAACCTGCCTCCAGAAGCGGTGAATGCTCCAACACTGGAAGTTTTTAAGAAGAGACTGGACAGCCATTTGTCTGAAATGGTGTAGGGTTTCCTGCCTGAGCAGGGGGTTGGACTAGATGACCTCCAAGGTCCCTTCCAACTTTATTATTATTATTATTAAATGGTCATTAAGTCGAGGATTATACCACCTTCTCGATGTTCAGTCCTTTCATTTGACAAATTAAATAATCTCTAGGTATGTTTGTGGGGTCCTTGGTGCTCTCTGCGCTTGGTGATTTCCCTGCAGACGTTTCAGGACCCAACTAGGTAACGCCATCAGGGCTAGAAGGGAGTGGGGTTTGCCCTCTGTTTATATACAAGTGGCTTGCCCTGTCAGCTACTATATACAGAAAACACTCCCTTCTAGCCCTGATGGTGTTACCTAATTGGGTCACGAAAGGCCTAGAATTAGTGAGGAGGGAGCTAAAAGACCAATCCTTTGGGATCCAAGCACAACTGTCGACGTCCATTACCTTCCAGATATGGCAGGAGCCTTCAAGGCGCCCAGGGCGATCAGCAATTCCTCTGCGGCCCTCAGGGCATCGGTGGAGGGCGGGGTAGGAAATGGAAAATTGATCACCTATAGATAGGAAAGCTCAACGTTAAGAAAATCAAGATCATGGCATCCGGCCCTCTCAATTCCTGGCAAATAGATGGGGAAGAAATGGAGGTAGTGACAGATTTTATCTTCCTGGGCTCCAAGATCACCGCAGATGGGGACTGCAGCCAAGAAATTAAAAGACGCTTGCTCCTGGGGAGGAAAGCTATGGCAAATCTATTCAGCATAGTAAAAAGCAGAGACGTCACCCTGCCAACAAAAGTACGTATAGTCAAGGCCATGGTTTTCCCAGTGGCAATGTATGGCTGTGAAAGTTGGACCGTAAGAAAGGCTGAGCGCCAAAGAATTAAGGCCTTTGAACTATGGTGTTGGAGAAGACTCCTGCGAGTCCCCTGGACTGCAAGGCGATCAAACCGGTCAGTCCTAGAGGAGATCAACCCCGACTGCTCTTTAGAAGGCCAGATCCTGAAGTTGAAACTCAAGTACTTAATGAGAAGGAAGGACTCACTGGAGAAGAGCCTGATGCTGGGAAAGATGGAGGGCAACAGAAGAAGGGGACGACAGAGAATGAGGTGGCTGGATGGAGTCACTGAAGCAGTAGGCATGAGCTTCAATGGACTCCAGAAGATGGTAGAGGACAGGAAGGCCTGGAGGAACGTTGTCCATGGGGTCGCAGTGGGTCGGAACACGACTTCGCAACTAACAACAACAAGATAGGAAAGAAACAAAAGAGGAGATGGAGAGATACATGTGTCGTGGAGTATTATGATGGTATGAAGGAGGGACCTTGGGAGACGGGAGAAAGAGATGCTGCTTAGCAAACGGGTCAGATAAAAGGCCAGGGAGCCCACAACTGCCTAACTGTCAGGTCCCTGTCGGCACGCTGCCATTCCAAGGGGAGGGGGGAACTGAAGAATTTGATGGTTTCGCTTTGATGTATCTGTATGGGGAATAGGGAGGGGGGATTGGGCCATCAGGAGGGTCTCCTTTCCGGCCAAGGTCGTGGCGCCAAGAGGATGACTAAAACTGCAGCACTGTAAGAAACTTTACAGATTTCTACTAAACTTGAAGATGGAAGAAGAACAAGTAAAAGAAACAATGATAACATGGGGCAAAAAACTTTGGATACTCTATTGATTTGGAAGACCGGCAAAAACTATGGGATAGAAATATTAAATTGACGAAAGCAGTTTCATACAAAGAAAATTTGTATAAAATGTTCTATAGATGGCATATGACACCAGTAAGATTAGCCAAACTGTTTAAAAATACTTCGAATAATTGCTGGAAATGTAAACAAAGGCCAGGTACTTACTACCGTATCTGGTGGGTATGCCCTAAAGCGAAAAAAGTTCTGGCTTGAGATACACACATGGCTGGAAAAGATGACTAAAATACAGATAGAATTTAAAACCAGAATTGTTTTTGTTAGGAATATTAGGAGCTAGGTATGAGAAGGAGAACGAGTATTTAATATTGCATGTATTGACAGCAGCGAGAATAGCATTTGCCCAATACTGGAAAAATGAAAACTTACCAACTGAAGAGATCTTAATTAAGAAAATTTTAGAATGTGCAGGAATGGATAGACTAACTTTAGAGATTAAAGAGAAAGAAGATTCAGTTTATTTTAAAACGTGGGATAAATTTTGCCAATGGTTAGGAAAACGAACTGGTGAGAAATGAATGTGATATGTTATTTTGAATATATATTAGTAAGAAGAATGATACGTATTGACCAACTGATATTGTTTATGATTATTGTTTATCATATTCACTATAGCTATTTACTATTGTATTAATTAGGGTTAACTGAGCATATGTACCCGGACAATAGTCTGCTAAAGCTTGAAAATGTTACTGGGGGTGCCCCCATTTTCAAGCTTTAGCAAACAGACTATTGTCCAGGTACATATGCTCAGTTAACACTAATTAATACAACAGTAAATAGCTGTAGCTGTACCCCAGTGTTGTTCCCAATCCTGTCCCAATTCCGATCCTAACCTCACCCCGAACCTTAAACCCTATCCTGGTCCTATCCTTTCCCCAACCTTATAAAACTCAATAAAAACCTTTACATATATAAAAAAAAACCCTGAACTCTCACCTTCTCGATGTTCAACGCTTTCATCTGCAGAATTAAATCGTCAACGGGTCGCCTGGTGATCTCGGGAGCAGAGAACTGCTCACAATCACTGAACACAGCCGAAGAATAAAGCCTGGAACACAAAAAAGTGTGCAGCAGAGATCAAAACAATCCTTTAAAAAAAAAAAAAACTGGTTCCTTGCTAGTGTGGCTAAACAAGGACCCACGTTTAAAGAACTGTGCCAACCCCTTTGTCGTGTCCAAAAGAATCAAGATGATTTAGGGCTGTGATGGTGACAGAAAAGGGTTTTAGAGACAAAACTCGCGCCCGTGTGCAAATATTGTCCGTATGTACACGTAAACACCTTCCAAGGACACAGCTGCCCAAGCCAGATGTTGCTACCTTCACCCAGCAGGTACCAAGGGCTGATCAGGCTTTGATGATTTGGGCATGGATAGAAGAAAATGTTTGTAGCTGAGGGTCGAAATAAGGGGTCCTTGGTGGTCTCTGAGCTGGGTGGTTTTCTTGCAGACGTTTCATGACCCAACTAGGTAACATCGTCAGTGTTAGAGGGGAGTGGGATTTACAGAGTGGAATAGGAAGAGGAGAAGGACTGTGGGGTGCCTGGTGCTCTCTGAGCTGGGTGGTTTTCTTGCAGACGTTTCATGACCCAACTAGGTACCATCATCAGTGCTAGAAGGTTTTGCAGAATGGAGGGGGAGGTGGGAGGTGGGGAGAGGAGGTGAAGGAGGAAGAAGAGGAGGGCTGTGGGGGTCCTTGATGCTCTGTTGAGCTTCGTGGTTTTCTTACAGACGTTTTGTGACCCAACTAGGTAACATTATCAGCGCTAGAATGGAGCAGGGATTGCTCTCTGTTTATATAGTAATGGCTTCCCTGTCCACGTTGGTGAGAGTGTTCTTGGTAATTCCTTGATGAGGCTGTTGCTTACTGCTTGATTGTTGATTTGGTATTACAGGGCAAATTTCTTGCATATATACAGAGGGCAAGCCCCCCGTCCCTTCTAGCACTGATGATGTTACCTAGTTGGGTCATGAAATGTCTGCAAGAAAACTACCAAGCTCAGAGATCACCAAGGACCCCACAGTCCTCCTCCTCCTCCTATTCCACTCCGTAAATCCCACTCCCCTCTAGCACTGATGATGTTACCTAGTTGGCTCATGAAATGTCTGCAAGACAACCACCAAGCTCAGAGACCACCAAGGACCCCACAGTCCTTCTCCTCTTCCTCTTCTACTGCATAAATCCCACTCCCTTCTAGCACTGATGATGTTACCTAGTTGGGTCATGAAATGTCTGCAAGAAAACCACCAAGCTCAGAGAGCACCATGAATCCACATTTGGGCATTCCTGACTTTCGGGTCTGTAAAGAAAAAAAAAAAAAGTGAGCTCACCTGTAACAGTGGCCTGGCTCCGTTCGGCCCGCTCGGCCTGCCCGCTGGTTGGCCGAAGCCTGGGATGTCCACATAACCTTGAAGGATGAGATGCCGGTGACTTTGTCGTAGAAGCGTTTCTTGACCTTCCCACAATCAACCACGTATCTGATGGCCGGGATGGTCAGAGACGTTTCCGCCACGTTGGTGGCCACGACACACAGCCTAGTCCCAGGTGGAGACGGCCTGAAAACCTGAGTTTGGAGCAGTTTTCAACGGATGAGAAAAAGAACAAACTCACCAAAGGCAGAGAATAAAGTCTAGTAGACATTCCTTCTACAAGAATGGAATGGAATGGAGAATAGAATAGAATAGAATAGAATAGAATAGAATAGAATAGAATAGAATAGAATAGAATAGAATAGAATAGAATAGAATAGAATAGAATAGAAACAGAATAGAATAATAGAAATAGAAATAGAAATAGAAATAGAATAGAATAGAATAGAATAGAATAGGATAGAATAGGATAGGATAGAATAATGTAATGGAATAGAATAGAGAATGGAATGGAATGGAATGGAATAGAATAGAGAATAGAATAGAATAGAATAGAATAGAATAGAATAGAATAGAATAGAATAGAATAGAATAGAGAATGGAATGGAATGGAATGGAATGGAATAGAATAACAGAAAGAACAGATTAGAACAGAAAGAATAGAATAGAATAGAATAGAATAGAATAGAATAGAATAGAATAGAATACATGGAATGAATGGAATGGAATAGAATAGAATATAGAATAGAGTAGAATAGAGGAATGAAGAATAGGCTAGACTAGACTAGAATAACAGAGTTGGAAGGCACCTTGCAGGTCATCTAGTCTAACCCCCCGCCCTACACCATTTCTGACAGATGGCAGTCCAGTCTCTTCTTGGAAGCTTCCAGTGGTGAAGCTCCCACAACCTCTAAAGGCAACATCCTCTGCAGTGATGTTGCCCCTGTTGGGGATCGCCGTGCTTCCCGCCAGCCGTGTCCTATTTGTAAAGACTCCGTTACTGGGGTGGATTGTGGTCTGGATTCCCGAGAGGGAGGGAGGGAGGGGCTGCGTTCCAGAGGCAGTGAAGTTGAGACGGTTTGGCTGGGAGGAGAAAGAGTTACGATGGCCGCTCTCTAGCGATCCTCAAAGTGTAGGTGGTCCTCGACTTACGACTACCATTGAGCCCAAAATTTCCACTGCTAAGCAAGAGAGTTGCTGTGAGTTGTGCCCCGTTTTTATGACCTCTTTTGCCACAGTTGTTAAGTGAATCAGTGCAGTTGTGAATAACACGGTTCTTGAGCGAATCTGGCTTCACCCTTGATTTTGCTTGCCAGAAAGTCTCAAAAAGGAGAACGCACAACTGCGGGACACTGTGACCCTCATAAGTACATGCAGCTTTTCTGAATGTACCCCAATATCCCTACAGGGGTGTTTAGTCTTACCTTGGCTTGCTTTTCTGGCGCCAGCAAAGAGTAGAGAGGAAGAACATAAAGTGGGTGGGAAGAATCTGGTTTTTCACCTGCATTCAAATTACAAACAGGAGGAAAAAAATAATCTAAGTGCTGAAAAGATTAGCCAGCAAGGTTATTAGTACTATAATCCGTATTTTCCAGACACAGTTAAGACCTCTGCTATTTTTTGTTTGATCATTGATGTTAGCCTTATGTGTTTTTGTTTTAATCATTCACTCCCCCAGTATTATTTATTTATAACCAGTAAATAAATACATTTCAATATGTTTTGCAAATCAGAGCTAAGAGGCAGGGGAAGAAGAAAAGCAGCAGCTATTTTTCTGGCAGCTTCATGAGAACTAGTCTCTTTGTTACTTTATTTAGATTTATTGACCGTAAATCTAACAGAGTGGTTACTTTAAAAACAGGGATACTTGAGCTTAAAAAAAAAAGGTCTCCCGCTGCTAAAGAAAGACCAACATCTTTGAGGAGATTATACAATAAGCTGCTAACTTAACATTTGTGGTTTGTTGAACAAGCCAGGGTTCCATATCCTATGATAATATGAAGGCAAGATCTGTCCATAAAATAGAAAAAAAAAACCTGAATCAGATGGTGTCTTATCTTATTATGACTCAGGCTAATGTGGTTTGATCAGCTAACCATGATTAAAAAATCTCCCAGTCTTCTGTGCAAACTCAACCAACTTTCAAATGCTTGGAAAGGACAAACCTTCTTGAAGGCAATCTTCGCCCAGATCAAGGTCAAGATCCGAACCAACTGAGTTTGCTTCTTCATCGTCTTCGGCGGCCTCGCGGTCTTCGTCTCCTTCATCAACCGGCAGAACGGAATAATTATCCAGATCAATTTTGGGCAGGGTCTAGAAAGAAAGAGGAAAAAAAACCAACAACTTCAAAGACTCGACAAACTTCTAGATTTAAAATTTAGAAGGCATTTGGGAGAATCTTAGACATAGCTGAAAAGTATGAAGATATCCAATCATCTAAAGCAAGAAGATAAATCAGATTGTTATCTTTAAGTAGATAAGAGGGTACTTAGGAGATGAATGTGCAAAACTAAGATATTTGGGGGGATTTTTTTTAAGAAGGAGCAAATATAGGTTGTCTTTAGAATAGAATAGAATAGAATAGAATAGAATAGAATAGAATAGAATAGAATAGAATAGAATAGAATAGAACAGAACAGGAGCTGGTATACATAGAATAGAATAGAACAGGAGCTTGGAGGTCTTCTAGTCCAGCCCCCTACTCAAGCAGGAGAACCTATACCATTTCAGACAAGTGACTGTCCAGTCTCTTCTTAAAACCCTCCAGTGATGGAGAACCCACGACTTCTGGTGGCAAGCTGTTCCACTGGTTAATTGTCAGGAAGTTTCTCCGTAATTCCAGGTTGTTTCTCTCCTTGATCAGTTTCCAACCATTGTTTCTCGTCCTTCCCTCTGGTGCTCTGGTGAACAACCTGTCCCCCTCTTCTTTGTGGCAGCCCCTCAAATACTGGAACACTGCTATCCTGTCTCTCCTACTTCTTTTCTTTAGACTAGCTGAACCCAAGTCCCGTAGCCATTCTTTGTATGTTTTAGTCTCCAGGCCTTCGATCATCTTAGTCTTTGACTTATTACCATTTATTTAGTGACTACTCAAAGTTACAATGGCACTGGAAAAAAGTGACTTGCAACTGGTCCTTGCGCCTGTAACTGGTGCACCATGTAAATGGTCATGTGATCAAAATTTGGGCTCTTGGAAACCAGCCTGCATCTATGACAGTTGCAGGAAAAATTTGCTTACTTACTTGAAGAGCGTGCTTCTTTTTCCGTCTGGATTTCTTAAACCTTCGGACGGCTTTCAGAGAATCGTACTCGTCAGAGTCTACAAAGAGCAAAGACACGTCTTTCTCAACCAAGTCTATAAAATGTCAGTAGAACTCCCAGAATTCCCCAGGCTATATGGACGGGCTTCAACTCCCAGAATTCCCCAGCTAGCATGGACTTCAACTCCCAGAATTTCCCAGCTAACATGGACTTCATCACCCAGAATTCCCCAGGCAACATGGACGGACTTCAACTCCCAGAATTCCCCAGCCAGCAGGGGTGGACCAACTCCCAAATTTTCCCAGTTGACCCAGATGAACGAACTCCCAGAATTCCCCAGCAAGTCCACCCATTCTGGCTGGGGAATTATGGGAGGTGAAGCCCTCCCCTCTTCAAATGGCCAGGATTGAGAAACACAGCCAAGGGGGGGGGGGGTTCACTTATCACCAGATATCAGGGTCCTTTCAGAGAGTTGAAAGGGTGGAGAAGATCAATTAAAGTCGAGTAAAGTCCTCGACTTACGACAGGTCATTTAGTGACCACCTGAAGTTACGACATCACTAAAAAAAAGTGACTTACGAACATTTTCACACTGTTGATTGTTGCAGCATCCCTCTGGGTCACGTGATCAAAATTTGGCCGCTTGGAAACTGATTCATATTTATGACACGCTTGGAAACTGATTCATATTTATGACGGTTGCAGCGTCCCGGGGTCACGTGGTCCCCTTTTGCGACCTTCTGACAAGCCAAGTCAACGGGGGAAGCCAGATTCACTTAACAACCGTGTTACTAACTTAACCACTGCAGTGATTCACTTAACAACTGTGGCAAGGAAGGTCGTAAAATGGGGCAAAACTTCCTTAACAACTGCCTCACTTAGCAACATGTCGGGCTCAGTTGTGGTCGTAAACTGAGGACTACCTGTATTACATTTTCTGCCATTAGCAAACAAAAAAACAGCTACGCATCTCTAAAAGATTTTAACCGGGTCACCTGCCGAAATGCAGAGCACAGGTAAATAACTCCTAACGCTTGAATTTACACCTCCCACAATTCCTGGGGCAGGTTAACCTCCAAACCCTCTGGATGGCCTCAGGTTGCCCCCTGCCAGGTCAGAGAAGGCAAGGCTACACTCTCAAGGACCAAGAGCCCTTTTTCGCGCTGCTGCTTGAGAAAGAATTAAAATGGAGGACACGGGGGTCAGAGCTGAAGGCAAGATGGACACCCTTCAAATGGTGCTGGGGCATGAACGGATTTCCCCAAAAGATTGCAGACTGCAGGAACAGGGTGGAAAAGATCCTGCAGCCAAGAAGACTCCACACCCATTTGCACTATTCAATTTAACCCTGAGGACGCAGGTAAACCTCCAAGGGGCCTCAACGACTCTCCAAAAGGAGGCAAATGACCAGCGGTCTGCAAGGAGTATAAATCCTTCCACTCCCCACCATCCGGTCAGAGCTGAAGAAGCTTCTGGGATGAGGAGCGAAACGTCTTCAAAGAAGAACAAGGAAGTCCAGCGGCCTGCTGAAAAAACAACTTTGGGACAGGACGCAGGAGTAAATTTCAAACTTACCCGGCGTTGCATTTTTGCAAAAAGGGAAGGACTTCCTCAGTCTCCGACACAGGGAATGGACTTCGGCTTGTCCAGTTAAGAAGACCAAAATGCCCCCTGCAAAAAGGAAAGAACGGCGGCATTTTAAACCGGACCACCAAAGAAAAAGCTGCAAGGCGCACAGAGCATCCGTCTCTGCAATAGTGAAAACCTCCTGCTCCCTTTGCAGAATATCCAAAAATGTTTAAATGCTGAAAGACCTGGCTGGGGATAATGGGGGTCGGCATCCGGCTTAGTGGGCCTGAAGAAGGGGAAGAAGCAGAGAGATCTATGGGTAGCCAGAACTTCAAAGCAGGGGTCCCCGACCCCCGGTCCGTGGACTGGTACCGGGCCGCGGCATGCCAGCAACCGGTCCGCACAAACAAACAAAGCCCCCCATCCGTGGGATGCAGGCAGCACACAAAACCACGCACCCTCTGGTCCGTGGAAAAACCTCTCTCCACGGAACCGGTCCCTGGTGCCCAAAAGGTTGGGGGCCTCTGCTTTAAAGGGAATATTTGTAGCTCAGGGTTGCAGTCCTTGATGCTCTCACAGATTGGTGGTTTTCTTGCAGATGTTTCATTACCCAACTAGGTAACATCATGTGCTTGAAGGGAGTGGGGTTCACAGAGAGCAGGAAGAGCAGAAGAAGGACTGTGGGGTCCTTGGTGTTCTCTGAGCTTGGTGGTTTTCTTGCAGACGTTTCATGATCCAACCAGGTAACATCATCAATGCTAGAAGGGAGGTGGGTTTACAGAAATTAGAGGAGGAGGAGGAGGAGGAGGAGGAGGAGGAGGAGGAGAGGAGGAGGAGGAGGAGGAGGAGGAGGAGGAGGAGGAGGAGGAGGAGGAGGAGGAGGAGGAGGAGGAGGAGGAAAGGACTGTGGGATCCTTGGTACTCTCTGAGCTTGGTGGTTTTCTTGCAGATATTTCATTACCCAACTAGGTAACATTATCAGTGCTAGAAGGGAGTGGGGTTTGTAGAGTGGAGGAGAAAGAGAGGAAACTGAAGATGATGACTAACATCATCGGAGGAGGAGGAGGAGGAGAACTCTGGGGTCCTTGGTGCTCTCTGAGCTTGGTGGTTTTCTTGCAGACGTTTCATTACCCATTTAGGTAACATCAACAGTGATAGAAGGAAGTGGGATTTGCAGAGGAGGAGGAGGAGGAGGAGGAGGAGAACTTTGGGGTCCTTGGTGCTCTCTGAGCTTGGTGGTTTTCTTGCAGATGTTTCATGGCCCAAGTAGGGAACATTATCAGTGGTAGCAGGGTGCAAACCCTTCTCCCTTCTAGCACTGATGACGTTACCTAGTTTGGTAATGAAACGTCTGCAAGAAAACAACCAAGCTCAGAGAGCACCGAGGACCCCCACAGTTGGAACTGTATTGAAACACCATCAGGGAATAACGTGCTGCTGCTGTTACGTGAATGCTTTGCAAAGACAAAATTCAATTTTACAGGCATCTCTGCAGGCAACTGTTTTTCTTTGTTTTTCTTTTAATCGGCCCTCTGACCTGGAGGAAGCATTCGGTGAATTTTGCAGACCTTCCGGAAACATTCCCCGCTGTAATCATCCAACGGGGTCCTCTTGTTGAAATGAACAGTGACCGGAAACTGCCTCGCATCCACCTGACATAGAAAAGACCATAGGTTAAAAAAAACAATGGCAAGACAACGAAACAATGGTCTGAACCCAAATTTAAATCAACCTTACCAGAAGGTTCTGGGTTAAATTACTGCCCTATTCCTTAAATTTTCAAAATAAAAGGCTTCCAGTCACGGACAGCTCTTTATTTTATAGTTAACATGAATACGATATATAATTATGATCTAGGACAGGGGATAGGCAACCTTGGCTCTTTTATGACTCGTGGACTTCAACTCCCAGAATTCCTGAGCCAGCCGTGCTGAGGGGAAAGGGAGAGGTTTCCAAGCTGAGCCATGCTGGCTCAGGAATTCTGGGAGTTGAAGTCCAAGAGTCATAAAAGAGCCAAGGTTGCCTACCCCTGACCTACGCCTAGACCAGGGGTAGGCAACCTTGGCTCTTTTATGACTCGTGGACTTCAACTCCCAGAATTCCTGAGCCAGCCGTGCTGAGGGGAAAGGGAGAGGTTTCCAAGCTGAGCCATGCTGGCTCAGGAATTCTGGGAGTTGAAGTCCACGAGTCATAAAAGAGCCAAGGTTGCCTACCCCTAATCTAGGTAGTCCTTGGCTTATGGCTACAAACTGAGCCCCACATTTGCCTTGATAAGCAAGACAGCTAAGTGAGCTTTGTCCCATTTTACGACCTTTTTCCCCTCAGTTGTTAAGTGAATCCCTGCAGCTGTTAAAGTTAGTAACACGGTTGTTAAAGAGAATCTGGTTTTCCCCATTGACTTGGCTGGTTGAAGTCGCAACAGGGGATCGCGTGACACCCCGGGATGCTGCGACCGTCATAAATATGAATCAGTTGCCAAGCGCCCGAGTTTTGATCACGTGACCACGGGGATGGTGCAACGGTGAAAAATGGTCCTAGGTCACGTTTTTCAATGCCGTTGTAACTTTGAATGGTCACTAAAAGAACCGTTGTAAATCTACAACACATAGAAGTGCAAAATTATCAGGCGCTGAACTCAGCTTAATTTTTATCTTCACCAAAGTAAAGGCCGAGTCAGAAGCGGGAAGGCCTTTCCTAAAGTTTCAACTAATGGGCTAAAGAGAGACTTTGAGATGAAGGGAAATTTGATTATCAGCGTTAAACATTGTCGGGAAATAATAAAAAACAAGGGATTAATTGGCTTAATATTGAGGATTTAGACTTATAAGGGAAATGAAAACTAACTATTAGGAAATAGCTTTGAATTATTGTTTAGCCCAGATAATGCAGATGATAGATTTGAGATCATAAAGGATACTCCATTATTGCGGTGATGTATTAGGATGAGAAATAGAAAATGTTTATGAAATAAAATAAGACTATATTTACGTAAGTAATACGTGTATTTTAGATAGTATAACTTCTATGTAGTGAAATAAAGGAAATTTGGGCTACCCGAAAATAAAATATTATGGATATTAAGGTTAAATTGGAATATTGCAATTAAATATTAAAATTAGGTAAAACTTAAAAACAGGATAAGATAAGATAACCTTTATTGTCATTTTTATATTGTGGGCACAACGGCACACATCAAAAATGAAATTTAGTTGCCCGCTCTCAAAGTGAAACACATACATGACACACACCTAAACATACTATGTACAACATATATATAGACCCACATCCCTACATATACATAGCAAAATAAATATTAAATACTGTCCATCTTGAATATATAACGCAAGGAGGAAGTTTGAGAGTTCGCAAGGTTAATGCTGTGTGGAATGAAACTATGGCTGAATCTATGGCTATGCCTATGGCTATGCATAAGCAAAAACATATTGATAAATGTTTTAACTGAGTTTGATATAATTAGAAATTTACTAGCTTAAATATGATATAGCAAATGTTAAGGGAAATGGAGAAGGAATTTTTGATGATGTAACCTGAGATATGTACTAAAGATGTTGTCATTGAACTATTGACTAACCCAATCACCACGTTGCTTTCCAAATACTTAATTGTAAAACTGGAAAACTAATAAAAAATTTGTTATTAAAAAAAAAAGAAGAAAGAAGCGGGAAGGCCTTGGGGCGAAACTGGCCAAAAGAGGGTTGTGATAAAGCAGAGATCCGAAGGAAGCCTGGGCAAAATGTTCAAAAATCTCATTTATTGTTCCTACCCATCTACACACACACACACACACACCCCACTCCCTTTTCACCTGGATAACCGGAGGAGGAACAGGAAAGAGTTTCTGGTTAGCGGTGAAATCCTCCACGCGCAGCGTTGCAGACATGATGATCAGCTTCAGCGGCTGCCCTTTCTGAGAACGGAGAAACAAAACGCTGGAAGACAGAGACTCATCCCCAACGGCCTGAGCCCGTCTCCAACAAGGAAGGGACCCAGGGCAGAAAACCTCCTGCAAGCCAAGAAGGCTTCACACCCATTTGCACCGCTCAGGTGACCCTGAGGACACAGGTAAGCCTGCAAGTGGCCTCAACGACCGTCTAAAACAGGGGTCTTCAAACTTGGCCCTTTTATGACTTGTGGAGTTCAACTCCCAGAATTCCTCAGCCATTTGCACCGCTCAGGTGACCCTGAGGACACAGGTAAGCCTCCAGGTGGCCTCAACAACCCTCTAAGACAGGGGTCTTCAAACTTGGCCCTTTTATGACTTGTGGACTTCAACTCCCAGAATTCCTCAGCCATTTGCACCGCTCAGGTGACCCTGAGGACACAGGTAAGCCTCCAAGTGGCCTCAACAACCCTCTAAGACAGGGGTCTTCAAACTTAGCCCTTTTATGACTTGTGGACTTCAACTCCCAGAATTCCTCAGCCAGGCACGCTGGCTGAGGAATTCTGGGAGTTGAAGTCCACAAGTCATACAAGGGCCAGGTTGGAAGACCCCCTGCTCTAAAAGGATGCCGATGACCAGCTGTCTGCAAGGAGTAGCAATCCTTCCATTCCCCACCATCCAGTCAGAGCTGAAGAAGCTTCTGGGATGAGAAGCGAAACGTCTTCAAAGGAAAAACAATAAAAGTCTCCTGAAAAAGCACCTTTGGGAAAATGCTCAAAGGTTGGGCAGAATTAAAGATGAGAAAGTTTTTTTGGGGGGGGGGGGAACGAGAGGAGGAACGTGGGGTGCACGTGTGCGTAGAAGAGGCTTTCCCTTAAATCTGGCAATCGTTTTATCTGGCTTTTAGCTTGCTGGAAGGCCGGAGTTATTTAGAAGTAAGACACCTTTCGATGAAACGGAGCTCAACGTGGAAAGACGGCGTGCATTTGATTAATTAATCCTTTCTTCTTTACCTTAGCTCGGAGGGGGACGATGCGCGATAGGAGGCCAATTAAGATGTCGGTGTACACACTCCTCTCGTGGGCTTCGTCCAGAATGACGACGTGATACTTGGACAGCAAAAAATCCTGAAACAAACGAACAAACAAACAAAATTTAAGACGTGGAAGAATTTCCGTTCGGTTTGCCAGGCTCGTGAACTGAGATTCAGAAGCGATGGGCCTCAGGTTAAACCACCTCAAATCCAACCACAGTGTCTTTGCAAGGGAACAACAGTTGGGCAACAATTAAAGTGAGTTCTTGACTTACAACCATCTGTTTAGCGACCGTTTGTGGAGTTACGACGGCACTGGGGGAAAAAAGCGACTTGAGACAGGTCCTGGCACTCCTGACTGTGACGGTGTCCCCTCGGTCACGTGATCAAAATTTAGGCACTTGGCAACTGGCATGTATTTATGACGGGTGCAGTGTCCCGGGGTCACATGATCGCCATGGGCGACCTTCCCAGCTGGCTTCCGACAAAGCAAGTTAACGTCCGAAAGGTGCTTCTTCAGGAGGCAACTGGACTTTCTTGTTTTTCTTTGAAGACGTTTCGCTTCTCATCCAAGAAGCTTCTTCAGCTCTGACTGGATGGTGGGGGAATGGAAGGATTTATACTCCTTGCAGACAGCTGGTCGTTTGCATCCTTTTAGTGGGTCGTTGAGGCCACTTGGAGGTTTACCTGTATTCTCGGGGTCATCTGAGTGGCGCAAATGGCTGTGGAGCCTTCAGGCCAGAAAACACCCATCAGCCAAAAAGGCTCCACACCCATTTGTGCCACTCAGGTGACCCCGAGGATACAGGTAAACCTCCAAGTGGCCTCAACGACTCTCTAAAAGAATGCAAATGACCAGCTGTCTGAAAGGAATATAAATCCTTCCCCACCATCCAGTCAGAGCTGAAGAAGCTTCTTGGATGAGAAGCGAAACGTCTTCAAAGAAAAACAAGGAAGTCCAGTTGCCTCCTGAAAAAGCACCTTTGGGACAACCATGATCTGGATGACTGAGAATCTCCAGAGACATCAAGCAAAGTCAATGGACAAAGCTGGATTTGCTTAATGACCGTGTGATTCACTTAACAACTGCAGTCATCGGTTTAACTACACCCCCCCAAAAAAGGGTGCAAAATTGGCCATGACTCATTTAACAACCCTCTGGCTTAGCAATAGAGATTCTGATCCCAATTGTGGTCGTAATTTCAAGACCTTTTAAGAAGGAGTGAAAAAAAAAAAAAGTGTCTTCCCTGCCTCTATTATTTCATTAGTGGGGAGGAAACAGGAAGAAGAGATTTACCGACTCCCCCAAATTTCTCCTTGGACTGCTAAAGCTAGAAAATGTTCAGCCTATCTGTGCATTCTCCCCAAATCACTTTTCAAAGGCGGAAAATATAAAGTCCTCACCTTCTGGATTTCTTTCAACAGCACACCGTCCGTCATGAACTTGATTTTCGTGTCCTTCGTCACGTTCCCCTCGTAACGGATTTGGTAGGAAATCACACTGGCAGAAAGAATGTGGAAACCATGTTGAGGTTGTCAGATTTCCCTCACAACACACAAAACTGAGATGGGACCGTTAAACCCATCCAGTCAGGACACCCATCCCGCTGGATGTATTTAGGGCAAACGTAAACGCAATGCTTAAATAACGTTAGGCTCCTGATCTCCAATCATCATCATCTTCTTCTTCTTCTCCTTCTTCCTCGTTATTGTTATAGAGTTGGAAGGGATCTTGGAGGTCATCTAGTCCAACCCTCTGCTCAGGCAGGAAACCCTATACCATTTCAGACAAATGGTTGTGCAGTCTCTTCTTAAAAACTTCCAGTGTTGGAACATTCACAACTTCTGGAGGCAGGTTGTTCCATTGGTTAATTGTTCTCCTGTCAGGAAATTCCTCCTTAATTCCAGATTGCTTCTCTTCTTGATTAGTTTCCATCCGTTGCTTCTTGTCCTGCCTTCAGGGGCTTTGGAGAATAGCTTGACCCCCCTCTTCTTTGTGGCAACCCCTGAGATATTGGAACACTGCTATCATGTCCCCCCTAGTCCTTCTCTTCATCAGACTAGACATACACAATTCCAGCAACCGATTCAGCTAGCAGTCATTTCAAAAACCCAGAGAATGTGTTTGGTTGGATGGAGTTAGTCAAAATAATACTAAGGAACCCAACTAGGGATCAAGCTGAAACAGTGGCTTGTAACTTTATAGAAACTGTTCTCAAAAAACATTCAGAGTCATAATCATGCAAAGCACAAGATCATCACGTCACTGTCCAGCTACTTAAATTCCCTGAAAAATCTATCTCACGTGCATAGCTGAGTCCTCAAATGGTTTCTCGAACTGAAGACAGATGCCAGAAGTTGTCATGTTTCTATTTCAACAGAGGTTTTTTTTTTTCCATCCCCCCCAATTATATCTGAAACCAATTTTGGAAAGAGCCATCCTTACCGTTGGGATAAATTCATTTCTGCTGCAACGCGCTGAGACATAGACATTGCCGCTACACGCCGAGGTTCGGTAACCCCGATGATGCCGCGGGTGCTACAAACAGAATTGAGATGAGGTTTTAGTAGAGTAGTTAAGAGCGGAGTCCCTCAACTGTGGCAACTTTTGAGATGCGTGGACTTCAACTCCCAGAATTCCCTAGCTGCACGATTCGCAGCATTCCATAGGCAGCATCAATGGACTTCAACTCCCAAGATTCTGGCAGTTGAAGTCTGTGTTGAAGTTTTAAAGTTACTAAGCTTGAAAAAAAAGGCTGGTTTAAATTATTTGTACCAGAGCTTGGCGGAAATGAAGGCTTGAAGCTAAAGTGTGTGTGAGCAGGCTACTGTTAATTGATTTTATTTTATTCTAGCAAGCACAGGGAGATGCAACCGAGCAAAGAATTAAAAGCCAATACAACTAATCCTTTGACTTTTGACCATAACTGAACCCAAAATTTTGGTCACTAAGTGAGACATTTGTTGAGTTTTGCCCCATTTTACGACCTGACTTGCCCCGGTTGTTAAGTAAATCACTGCAGCCCTTAAGTTAGTAACACGGTTGTGAACTGAATCTGGCTTCCCCCATTGGCTTTGCTTGTCAGGAGGTCGTAAAAAGGGATCACACAGTCCCAGGATACGGTCATAAACATGAGCCAGTTGCCAAGCATCCAAATTTTGATCCCATGACCACTGCGTCATAAGTGTGAAAATCGATCCCAGGGCAGTTGTAACTTCGAACTGTCACTAAGTGAACCGTTGCAAGTCAAGGACTATCTGTACAAGGGGCTACGTTTGGAGCCCCCAGATTTATACCTCGCGTAGCCTGCTTCATAGAGGAACTGAGGCACTTGCGTGGTTTTCCCACAACCTGTTTCCCCGCATATGATGACGATCGGATTCTCCCGCACGGCTTCCATCACAACTTGCTCTTCTCCGAGTATTGGGAGTTTCAACCTGGCTTCCTTTGACACACAAGAGAAACAGAGAATATCCATGAACCCCAACTGGCAGTCAAAAGGCGTGACGAAAAGTCTTCAATTTCACACAACATGGAGACAGATTTAATCGCAGTTTCAATTGGGAAAATGTGACCTTCCTACTAGACCAGGCCCAATCCAAAAATGCCAGGGAATTTCCAGAAGCCTGGCCCTTGGACAAATCAGCCATCGATAGACACATGTATATTAACTACATCTGTATGTGCAAGAGAGACAATCAACCAGCCCAAAAAGGAACAAAAAACCCCAAGCATCTCTCCACCAGTAATTAGCACTCAGATCAGCATAGATTAACTCCAAGGTCACCTTCAGACCAACAATCAAGTAGGCAATTATATCCCAATCAAGAAACCAAAGAGCCATTACTAAACAGCCCAACCAAAGAATCTCTAAGACCACCCCCACCCACCCAGTCAGGCAAAACACCAGAATATAAACCGAGAGCAAACAGCACTCCTTACTGGCACTGATGATGTTACCTAGATGGGTAATGAAACGTCTGGAAGAAAACCAGCAAGCTCAGAGCACCCAGGACCCCACAGTCAGTCCGTCCGTCCGTCCGTCCTTCCTTCCTTCCTTCCTCCCTCCCTAAATTCCACTTCCTTCTAGCACTGATGATGTTACCTAGCTGGGTAATGAAACGTCTGCAAGAAAACCAGCAAGCTCAGAGAGCACCCAGGACCCCACAGTCAGTCCGTCCGTCCGTCCGTCCTTCCTTCCTCCCTAAATTCCACTTCCTTCTAGCACTGATGATGTTACCTAGCTGGGTAATGAAATGTCTGCAAGAAAACAAGCAAGCTCAGAGAGCACCCAGGACTCCATAGTCTGTCTGTCTGTCCTTCCTTCCTTCCTTCCTTCCTTCCTTCCTCAATTCCACTCCTTCTAACACTGATGTTACCTAGCTGGGTAATGAAACGTCTGCAAGAAAACAAGCAAGCTCAGAGAGCACTCAGGACCCCACAGTCAGTCCTTCGTTCCTTCCCTCCCTAAATTCCACTCCCTTCTAGCACTGATGATGTTACCTGGCTGGGTAATGAAATGTCTGGAAGAAAACAAGCAAGCTCAGAGAACACCCAGGAACCTATAGTCCTTCCTTCCTTCCTTCCTTCCTTCCCTAAATTCCACTCCCTTCTAGCACTGATGATGTTATCTAGCTGGGTAATGAAACATCTGCAAGAAAACAAGCAAGCTCAGAGAGCACCCAGGACCCCTCAAACAAAGAATATTTACAAAGAACACACACTATGGTAGCCCAAACTGTAAATTTAATTTCAGTACACATCATTTTGGAGTTTTAAAGCCCACTTGTGGTTAATATTCCCACCCTAAGAACCTCTTTCGATGCAAGCTGCATGTTGCCTCACATTTCCCGGACCAAAAGGTTTAATTGCATTTGATTTAGCCCCTGAGCTCTGATGTATGTGATACGTGTGTCCAGCTCAAGTTTGCTTCGTTAGCCAACTTGAACGAGGCATGAGAACATTCTCTAGGGATTGGATTCAAAACTGACCTGAATATCGGGGGATCGATCCACTGGAACAAACACTGCAGGTTCAGACAGAGGCTTAGAGGTTGCGTCTCTTTGCCCGGAAAGTTTATCAAGTTCTTTGGGCAAAGCGAGTGGAGATTCGGAGACCTTTCCGGATTCTGTCTCGCTGGTGGTGGAGGCTTCTGAGAGTGCCTTGTCAAGCGGTTCTTCCTTCTCAGAATCCTCCTCTTCCTCCTCCTCCTCTTCCTCTTCTTCTACCTCTTCCTCCTCCAGTTCAAGTCTGCCTCTTTTCCTTCTGGCGCCCCCAATGCTTTTGATTTTCTTCGACCAGTCGGCATTCGCTTCTTGGACTGACCTGGAACACCAAGACTTCCACATTATCCCCCAAGCGCTGATGAGACACCAGGGAAGATGATGGATGCCAGCTTGGAGATGAGAATCCCCCAATCAGATAAATATAAATAAATATTTTTCTAACAATTCTGGGGGCTCCCATATCTGGAGGTGCCCAGAAAGAGGGCCTGCCCTCTCTGAACATCATCTGCATCTCCCAAAGGACATATAAGCTAAAAGCTCAAATGGGCGCAGAAAGGCGCCATCAAACGAAACATATGCCCATGTTGCATAAATAAAATGAGCCGATGAACTTGAACCCTTCCTTAAAGCAAATCCCGCATCCTACTGTATTAGCACTGATTACGTTACCTAGTTGGGTAATGAAACGTCTACAAGAAAACAGCCAAGCTCTGAGAGCATCAAAGACCTCACAGTCGTCGTCATCCCGCTCCTCCTCCTCCTCCTCCTCTCTGCAAACCCATTCCCTTCTAGCACTGAAGATGTTACCCAACTGGGTCATGAAACGTCTGCAAGAAAACCACCAAGCTCAGAGAGCACCAAGGACCCCACAGTCCTCTTCCTCCTCTGCACAAACCTCATCCCCTTCTAACACTGATGATGTTACCTAGCTGGGTCATGAAATATTTGCAAGAAAACCACCAAGCTCAGAGAGCACCAAGGACCCCACAGTCCTCTTCCTCTGCACAAACCTCATCCCCTTCTACCACTGAAGATGTTCCCCAACTGGGTCATGAAACGTCTGCAAGAAAACCACCAAGCTCAGAGAGCACCAAGGATCCCACAGTCCTTCTCCTCTTCCTCCTCCATTCCGTAAATCCCATCCCCTTCTAGCACTGATGATGTTACCTAGCTGGGTCATGAAACATCTGCAAGAAAACCAACAAGCTCAGGGAGCACCAGGGACCCCTCACACTTCTTTATCTTACCTTTTTGCCTGGAACATCCGTTTTCCTGTTCCCAGCTTGGAGGTGGTATAGAGGAGCTTCATTTCGGCCTCGGGCACCTGGACTTCACTCAGCTTTTTCAGCAATTCCGCTCGCTGGAATTTCAAATCAAACCAAACAGAACAAACGACATGAGCCGAGGATGGGGGTGACGTCTCCTGCCTCCCCACGTCACAATATTAAAGCATGGGTTTCTTGAAATCAATCAATCAATCAATCAATCACCCCACCTTTTCTTTCTTGGCTTTTTGTTCCAGAACCTTCTGCAAATTCTTCTTCTGCTTCTTTGTCAGGGGTTTCTTTCCCGGGCTTTTAAGGCAGGTTGCCGGTTTCTCCTGGGTTTTTCGGGACGGAAGGACAAGGGCGTTGCTCTCATCCACTCCTTTCAAGATGGTTTCATCTGGAAGGGTTGGGGGAGGGGGGAGAAAGAGAAAGAGGACCCCAGCAGATCAGATTGCAACCCTACTTTGCTAGTCCACCTTCGTGCGTGTTCACTCCGAAATAAGTCCCATGAACTCAAAACCAAAGGTGGTGCCAATAGTCATAGGTGCCTGGGGTGCAATCCCAAAATAGCTGGGAGCATCACTCGAGCATCATCGGCATTGACAAAAATCCCCATCAGTCAATTGCAAAAGGCAGCTTTACTTGTAACAGCTGACATCCTGTGACAATGATACCTTTAATACTTCCAAACTGGCCTATTTTAGCTCCTCGGCAAGGACTTGATAGGTGGACAAAAATGCCAAATCTGCTCAAAACCTCCGGCTGATTGTGCAAACCTCAACCTCACAAGGTTGTTGTTGTGGGGAAAAAAAGAGTTTATGTTCACTGCCTTGCATTATTTATAAAGTAAGGAGGCAGGATATATATATATATATTTAAAGTAGTCAACTTAAGAGGTAATGCTAATTTGCTTTTGAGATGGACATGGAATATACACGAGAGTCAGTTTGCTCTAATGGCTAAGGCAAGCCAGGCTAGAAAGTGGGAGATCCTGAGTTCAAGTCCTGCCTTAGCCTGAAAAACCAGCTGGGTTAGGTGAGCTTTGAGCCAGTCCCTCTTTCCTAGCCCAACCCACCTCACAGGGTTGTCGTGGGGGGAGAAGAGGAAGGAGTATTATGTATGTTCCCCACCTTGGGGGTATTTATAACAATAATTAAAGGCGGGATACAAAAAAAGTTAAATAAATAAACAGTATTTAAGGCAGGAAAACAGCAAGCCCCTGGGATAGACTTTATCTGGATCTTTTGGGCCTGCCCCTCCCTCCCTCTCTCTCTCAGTCTACCCCACCTTGCAAGGTTGTTGTTATAAGGAATATCAAAAAGGCGGTTTAAAATATAATAGTAGCAATAGCAGCAGCAACAATAATAATAATAATAATAGTAATAATCTTCACCTCCCAATTCCAGCTGCACAGGCTCCTGGGGAGCGGGACCCCCCCTCCTGGGCGATCCTGGCAGCCGCGCCCGCCAATTGCGCCTCTTTTGCGCCTTCCCCATCGAGGCGCGCATCAACAGAACCTCCCACGTGGATTCCCCAGGAAGAGCAAACACTTCCGCCTTCGGCCGTCTCTTCGCGCCCCGTCTCGCGAGAACTCGCCCAGCCCCGCCCAGCCCAGGGCTCCGACTCTATGGTACCAAGAAGTCCGTTCGGAGGAGCAGGAGGAGGAGGAGGAGCGGGTGGGAGGCAAAACGCGGCGGGGAATCCAGACCTGGAGGAACGGGACGGGCAGGGTGGCGCTGATAACCCTGAGGATTATGGAATGGAATATGGAATGGAATAGAATAGAATAGAATTATGGAATAGAATAGAATAGAATAGAATTATGGAATAGAATAGAATAGAATAGAATAGAATAGAATAGAATAGAATAGAATAGAATAGAATAGAATAGAATAGAATTATGGAATAGAATTATGGAATAGAATAGAATAGAATAGAATAGAATAGAATAGAATAGAATAGAATTATGGAATAGAATAGAATAGAATAGAATTATGGAATAGAATAGAATAGAATAGAATAGAATTATGGAATAGAATAGAATAGAATAGAATAGAATAGAATAGAATAGAATAGAATAGAATAGAATAGAATAGAATAGAATTATGGAATAGAATAGAATAGAATTATGGAATAGAATAGAATAGAATAGAATAGAATAGAATAGAATAGAATAGAATAGAATAGAATCTGGAAGGGACCTTGGAGGTCTTCTAGTCCAACACCCTGCTCAAGCAGGAGACCCTATATACCATTCCAGACAAGTGTCTTCTTAAAAACATCCAGTGATGGAGCACCCACAACATCTGCAGGCAAGCTGTTCTACTGGTTAATTGTCCTCACTGTTAGGAAGTTTCTCCTTAATTCCAGGTTGCTTCTCTCCTTGATTCGTTTCCATCCATTGTTTCTTGTCCTGCCCTCTGGTGCATTGGAAAATAAATTGACCCCCACTTCTTTGTGGCAGCCCCTCAAATACTGGAATACTGCTATCATGTCCCCCCTATTTCTTCTTTTCTTTAGACTAGTGGCTAGCCAAACCCAAGTCCTGCAGCTGTTCAAGTCCTGCAGATTGCCAAGGGGTGGTTTATTTTAATTAATATTATTAATTAATAAAAGCAAACCACCTTATTCGTGGAGGTGACATCTCTGCTACCTTTTTCCTTTTCCTTGCAATGAGTTTAGGCGGTTTCCCCCCCCCCCCCCCAACAAAATCAGGATTCTGCATTCAGAGCCCAGCAAAGCAGGCATTAAAATCTTCCATCAGCTCCAGATGATAAATCAGTAAAAAGTTTTGTTTGGAATTCTTTGCGGTGGATGAGTGCATGAAGTCACTGAAAGTTTCAAATCTGCACCCCACAAGCTCAGAATGCAAAGCCAGATTCTTTGCAAGGCAGTGCGCAAATTGATCAGATAGATAGATAGATAGATAGATAGATAGATAGATAGATAGATAGATAGATAGATAGATAGATAGATAGATAGATAGATAGATAGATAGATAGATAGATAGATAGATAGATAGATAGATAGATAGATAGATAGATAGATAGACAGACAGACAGATATAGACAGATGATAGATGAGATAGATACAAGATAGATAGATGATAGATTGATATAGATGATATAGATAGAAGATACATGATAGAGATAAATAGATGATAGATGAGATAGATACATAGATAGATGATAGATAGAAGATAGATGATAGATTGATAGAGATAAATAGATATAAATAGACAGATGATAGATGAGATAGAGATAGATAGATAGATAGATAGATAGATAGATAGATAGATAGATAGATAGATAGATAGATAGATAGATAGATAGATAGATAGATAGATAGATAGATAGATAGATAGATAGATAGATAGATAGATAGATAGATAGATAGATAGAGCTTTTTTTTTGTCATAGAACGCACCAGAACAGTTCCGGCACCTTTTTTCAACGGATTTTCCAAGTTTTAAAAGAAACTTTTGAAAATTTGATGTTTGGTCCACATGGACTTGAATCGCCTTGTCGAGTATAGCAGGTTGGCGCCAAAATCATTAAAATGGTGCATGCGGGCTGCTTGTGTGTCGAGTCCGATGCATGCGTACTTCGTTGTGATGGCGCTGCTCGGCTTGTGATTGGTCGTGTGGTCGAGCGCTGGGTGCTTACTGTGGCCAGCGACCATTATGTTTCGTTACACAACTGACGTGTGTGGGTGTGTGTACAGTGATTGACTAGGTGCGAAAGGTAAATAATTTGTTTTTAAAAAATCGGTGAATTGAAACTTTTTTTAGATTTTTAGTGTAAAATTTACTATGAACATTTGCCTTAAATACAATAAATTAAATTTATGTTAAGAACTGAATATATAATTTTTTAAATAAAAGATTAACAAGATGTGAGTTCCGGCACCTTTTTTTCTTACACAAAAAGCACTGGATGGATGGATGGATGGATGGATGGATAGATAGATAAGATAGATAGATAGATAGATAGATAGATAGATAGATAGATAGATAGATAGATAGATAGATAGATAGATAGATAGATAGATAGATAGATAGATAGATAGATAGATAGATAGATAGATAGATAGATAGATAGACAGACAGACAGACAGACAGACAGACAGACAGACAGACATATACATGCAATAAAGATACCATTGCAAAAATTACAGTAAACATTTAAGGTTTATTTGGTCACCACGCCATAATTCAATTGTGACATCAGTCTACAAACAATTCACTATGTAGAAGACATAGGTCTGGTGATCAGATAATAAATAAAGGCATGGACAATTTTTTTTTCAAAATCTTCACAGTTATTCAACAGCATCATTCATAGAACTAAGGTTTTATTAAGATCATCGATTAAAAGGAGGCCTACGACACTTCCTTCTCACCAAAATCATCTTTTTTTTCTTAAACAAAACACATAATTTTGCCATACAGACTTTTAAAAAACAACCTAATACTTAGGAGATCAGATGTCCAGATAGGATAATCAATCACTATACTCAGTGCAGATAAACAGTTATGATCCAAGTATATATATATATTTCTGCTTTTACAACAGGGAAAAAAAAAGAGTCATTTTTAAACATGGCACTTGGCAACAAGGATCCAGGGAATCAACGAAGCAGTTTTAAGTTGCATGCAAAATGTAAGAAAGATTAAAGATCTTTAAAAGAAGCAAAAGATAAGAGAAGCGGGTTCAGATAGAATCTTAGCTGCAAAATACAAATTAACCAGCAAAAAAACACACTTCACCTTCATCAACCACAACAAAAAATTATAACCCACAGCAGAAACATAAAAACGGTCCACAATTCTGTAAAGCAGCTTTGGAAAAAAAAAAAACCCTAATCATATCCCAAAAGGCAAAAGTATCACATTGTTTTAGCGCACGTTTGCACACAATATTCCAAAATCTAAGATAACTTAAAAAAAAAACTCATTAAATTCAGTAGTTCTGCTCTATTTCTTGGCCAGGCTGATATGCAACAATCAACCATGATAATTACACGGATGGTTTACAACAAACGCCTGCACGACACTCTGATTTTTAACACAAGACTGGAATTCTTGGATGGGAAAAAAAATTCCCTTGAGCTGCCATCGTTGTAATATTCCAGCCAGATTGGGGTTTGTTAAGTGGTTTTGAATGATTAAGAAATTAAAGTTGGTCCATTTATTGAACGAAAACCATCCTAGGAATGTAAAAATCTTGGCAAAGTGGAATTTTAGCTCGTCTAATATCTCTTAACTATACAAGAGGATTAACTTTGTATATTCTTGCCTTATTTAAGGAATGCAAGACCCACTCATTTTCTGTGGTCTGCTCCAGCATCTAGTATTTTGCTTCCACTTATATCATCGTGGTTAGTTCTAACCCGAATTACACATATAATCTGAAGGGCAATCCAAGTCAGAATTAACCAAAATCAGCTGACATTGCAATGAGGGGAAAATTATTTGCAGAGTTTGTAACAGTAAGCTGGGCATGCAATGCAAAACTGTTTTTTTTCCAAATGGTTAGGAATTAACAACAGTGCAAATCCAACCTTAATTCAGCCTGGAAAAAAATTGGAACCAATTCGAAAACTGATGTAAGGTTTGTAAGAAAAGAATCGCAGCTGGTTAGTTTGAACATTTCACCTCTGCTTCCCTGAATGACAAATCAAATCAAAAACTTTACTATTGCCCCTGGCCCACACAACCATCAATAATTAACTGCAATATCGCTTCCTCAACCTACATGTTGAATAAATAGAACACAAATGCCCGTTTTCTGCAAAGTGGGGTATTTTCTAGGTCTCTAGATGAACAAAGGTGAAAAAAAACACACCACTATGGTACTATCCACAAGAGAAGTGAACAGTAACAAGAAAAATAGAGAAAATCCATCCACATTTGCATTTTTATAGAATAAGGGTGGGGTGGGGAATGCCTTAAGGTCACCTTCACCTTCAAAACTCTGCAAGGAAATGGCAAGAACGGTCTATTTCAAGTAGGATAGTTTGTGCTCCTGTTTAATTTAAATAAAAGAGAACTTTATTTAGCCAAATCTGCACCAAGGCAGCAGGGGCAATATATACTTCTATATTCTTTTTTTCAACTACAGCCTTATACAAAACAAAATGCTGTGTATATCAAATCTATTTATACATATACATATATATATTTACTAGTTCCCACATCACCACTATGGGAAGCTGATTTAAAGGACGGAGTTCATTTTAGCCAATGTTCTCTCAATTCCAAGTTGCCTTTTCTTTATTTGAAGAAGTTCGATCACGGAAGAAAAGAGGTGGTTTTTTTGCCTTCTGGAGGATCTTCATTAGATTGGGAACCTTCGAAAAATGCTGGGGAAAAACAAAGGATTTTTTTCTGGAAGGAAGGAGACACTTGCCAACTCATAAGCTTTGAAAAGTCTGTAATGTCATTTAGATCAGAACAGATATATATATACACTATTGAGTCTCATCCAGGCAAATTAATTGTCCACTTCCACAGGTACAAAAAAAGGGGGGGGGGATCACAAGGCCAGGTGATGCTAAGTATTCCAGCAGCTTCCAGTTTTCCCAGGAAATGTGCAGGCTGTGGAGTAACGTAACCAAAAAGAGTTATGTGGTTGTTGAGGTTAGAAACACGTGGGGAAAAAAAGTTAATTCTTTGAAACTGGCCCTGATGGTTTAATATTTTACGGGCACCATTTTACACCAAACGGGTCACTTGGACAATTTTTTTCGTGGCCAACCAAATTAGCCACTCCACTTTTTTTAAGGACCGAACACAATCGGGTCCTCCGTATTATCTATTGTGGAAAAAAAGATTTGGGATAGATGAGCGAAGCACAGACCCTTCTAAAGTTGAGGATTTTATGGAATTTATTGCCACGTTAATTCTGAGAAAGATTCCTGTATCCCACTTTTTTCCTTTTTGTTTTTTGGCAATCCTTTTTTATCTGTCGCCGATCGTGGTTGAGTCAAGCTGTGGATGCCGGACTTATTTCTGCCTTTCTCTCTTTTCAAGCAATGCGTAAGTTCGATAGAAATGTAACTTCCATTCTGAAAGGCCAACTTCTCTTCTGCTGTTATGCACCCAGAACTGTCCTCCGTAGCTAATTTTATCTGACCGACACTCAAGTTTTTTCCTCAAGGTCTTTTGCTTAAGTTGTGCCAAGGAAGAAGAAAGCCAGAAGATTTTAGCAGGAGAGATTTTGCAGAAGGGGCTCCACTATTTGTAGGAAGGTGGACTGTTTTTTTTTTTGTGTGTGTGTGTGTTTGTGTGTAGGCAAAAGGGCCAAATTTGTAATGAAACTGACAGGAGAAAAAACAACAACAACACAGAAGCACTTTTGATGCTCGTGGTTGACATCCGATGGACGCAACATATCTTGCTTTCAAAATTCAGGGTGAACGATATATGGATCTGACTCAAAACGTATTATTTTTCCTCTGCAATTATATGAAAAAGATGAAACGAGGCACGAAATGAAATTATGACTGAAGGCAGGATGGGAAAAAAAGAAGGAAAGAAAAACTGATCCTCATAACTCTGGTCGAATACGTCATGCTTCCTTCCTTCTTTCCGAAGGTGAAGTTGGTGTCCAGTGTATAGAGAATTTTGTCGCTTGAAACGAACAACTTCACGGGGCCTTTATCAAATCTCCCTCCCTCTTATTTTATTTTTTATTTTTTTTACAAAAGATGTTTCAAACGCTTGGAAAACAGCAGATAAAACCCTACTCATGGGAGAACATCTCTGAATGTACAGCTAATCTATCTTACAAGTTAGTTAATGTTTCGTTCAGGGTATGGACAGGTAAGTTACGCACGAAGACTTAACGGCCGGACGGCGCACATTTCCTTTACCCCAAAGTCCGCCTCGTTGTGGACGAGACGTGGTGATTGCCTGGATCGCCTGTGTGTGTTCCCGCACGAAGCGTGACTTTCCCGTTAGTCGCCTCCTCGGTCCAGGTTCTCGATCACGCGAGACAGACGGATGTTCAGAAGCCTGACCTGGCTGTCAAGGTGATCAATCTTCTCCTCCAGGGTGTTGTGGCTGTTCCTCCGCCAGTAGAAGCTCACGGGACCAGTCATGAAGTAGACGGCGACCACGAAGCAGAGGGGAAGGACGGCGTGTTCCGGCTCGCTCTCGTATTTCTGAAGGATGTAGACGCAGGAAAGAGCGAAGAGGACAATCCGGATGATCCAGAAGAAACGGCCGCACAGGACGTGCAGGAGATAGAAGAAGAATCCCAAGAGCAGAGACACGAACCAATAAGCCAACAAGATGGCCCCGATCAGCAGAAGGGCCCGAGCGGGATTGTTGGCTAGGGCAGTGTGGCTGAAATAATGGGTCAAGTTGGATCCTGGAAAAAAATCAAAGCAGAAACCGTCAACGCTCACTCCGCTGAGGTAGGAAAACGAGCATTGACAATTGAAAAAAACATTCAACGGATTTTACGGCTGTATATACCAGGGGTCTTCAAACTTGGCCCTTTTATGACTTGTGGACTTCAACTCCCAGAATTCCTCAGCCAGGCACGCTGGCTGAGGAATTCTGAGAGTTGAAGTCCACAAGTCATAAAAGGGCCAAGTTTGAAGACCCCCTGGACCTCAACTCCCAGAATTCCTCACCCAGGCACGCTGTCTGAGGAATTCTGGGAGTTGAAGTCCAGAAGCCATAAAAGGGCCAAGTTTGAAGACCCCTGGACTTCAACTCCCAGAATTCCTCACCCAGGCACGCTGTCTGAGGAATTCTGGGAGTTGAAGTCCACAAGTCATAAAAGGGCCAAGTTTGAAGACCCCTGGTATATACCCTATTTCCCCTGAAAATAAGACCCAACCGGCAAATAAGCCTTAGCATGATTTTTCAGGATGCTCGTAATATAAGCCCTACCCCAAAAATAAGCCCCAGTGAAGATCATCAGCCAGACGGACGCATTTAGTACCGTTATTTCCCCGAAAGTAAGACCGGGTCTTATATTAATGTTTGCTCCAAAAGATGCATTAGAGCTATTTTCCTGTTAGGACTTATTTTCGGGGAAACACGGTAGTACGTCCGCTGCGACACACGACGGAAGGATTGAATTATAAAATAATAACATTCATATATAATTAAATATAAATAAATAAATATCAGGGCTTTTTTTCTCATAGAACGCTCAGAACGGAGTTCCGGCACCTTTTTTGGATAGAACCTTGTAGGGTAGGCAAGGTGGGTTGTATGACATGTGTGAGTTCCGGCACCTTTTTTTTTTTTTACAAAAAAAGCACTGAATAATATTATTGACATTATTTATTTGAATAAATGTAGATTGTTGCGCATGAAAAAAAAATGAGGCATCACCTGAAAGTAAGCCCCAATGCGTCTTTTGGAGCAACTAAATAATAATAATAATAATAATAATAATAATAATAATAATAATAATAATAATAATAATAATAATAATAATAAGTTGGAAGGGACCTTGGAGGTCATCTAGTCCAACCCCCTGCTTAGGCAGGAAACCCTATACCAGGGGTAGGCAACCTTGGCTCTTTTATGACTCGTGGACTTCAACTCCCAGAATTCCCAGCTGGCTCAGGAATTCTGGGAGTTGAAGTCCACGAGTCATAAAAGAGCCAAGGTTGCCTACCTCTGGCCTAGGCCTAGGCCGCTTTATGACTCGTGGACTTCAACTCCCAGAATTCCTGAGCCAGCATGGCTCAGCATGGAAACCTCTCCCTTTCCCCTCAGCATGGCTGGCTCAGGAATTCTGGGAGTTGAAGTCCACAAGTCATAAAAGAGCCAAGGTTGCCTACCCCTGCCTATACCATTTCAGACAAATGGCTGTCCAGTCTCTTCTTAAAAACTTCCAGTGTTGGAGTATTCACAGGAAAAATTAATCTAAGACCCGGTCTGATTTTGGGGGAAAACACGGGTAGGTAGTCAGCGGCGTGGTGGCCTAGAGGCGGAGCTCTCGCCCGCCAATCAGGAGGTTGTGAGTTTTGATCCTAGGCAGTGGCAGATATTTCTCTCTCTGGGCTCAATGAGTCTGCTGTGAACACCCTGTAGGTGTCAGGAAGGGCATCCAGCCTGTAAATGCTCAACTCCATTCAGTCTCCCTGACTCCACCCTGATGCAAAGGATTACAGGGTCGTTAAAAGAAGAAAAAAAAGGTAGTCCTCAACTTACAACAATTTGTTTAGTGGCGACAGCACTGAAAAAGCGACTTTCAAGCGGTCCTCGTATTGACGTCCCCAGGTCAAAATCTGGGTGTTTGGTAATAGTGTATGGTAATGGATTTATCCCAGCATCCCGGGGTCACGTGATGGCCATTTGTGACCTTCCCAGAAAGGCAAAGTCAAGGGGGGAAACCAGATTCACTTAATGACTGCATGTTTTACTTAACAACCGCAGTGATTTGTTTAACCATGGCAGAAAAGATTGTAAAATCAGGCACGACCCACTTCAGAAGGGGTTTTTTCCCCCGTTTTTTTTTTCCTTTTTTTCCAAAGCCGTTTGGAATAAATGGAAAAAAATCCTGTTTCCCCCCATTTTTTTTCCAGGCCTTCCCACCTGACAACTCCTTCACTATCCAGCTGTTGACTATTATCTTGCTTGATTCCATGATTTTAACAACCAGGCCTGGTAAGATTGAGTTTTCTGAGAACTACTGAAACTCAACACCAAACCCACTTGATTAACTATAAGATATCCATGTTAAATAACCTTCCTTTATAGCAAGGGACTCTTCACAAATTATAATTTTCCTTCTTTGATCGAGGTGAAATGGAGTTGCTCGACAGTGGGGTGGCTGGCACATAAGTGTAATAATCAAGTAAAAATAAATAAAATCAAAATAAGCTTGGGGAACAAGAGGACCGCCTCAGCTACTGTTTTGCCCACCTACCATCAATTCCAAGGACATCTAGAAGATCTGTCCATATTCTCCAGAATGTATCTACAAGAACATCCACTCCGTACACGAATCGCTCCGTCAGTCTGGAGAAAAACTGGAAAGGCAAAATATAAAGACTCTTTTCATCCTCTACAATTTTAAGTGTTTCTTAGGAAAGAAATCCAGTGAATAGAATAGAATAGAATAGAATAGAATAGAATAGAATAGAATAGAATAGAATAGAATAGAATAGAATAGAATAGAATAGAAATAGAATGGAATGGAATGGAATGGAATGGAATGGAATGGAATGGAATGGAATGGAATAGAATAGAATAGAATAGAATAGAATAGAATAGAATAGAATAGAATAGAATAGAATAGAATAAAGAATGGAATAGAATATAGAATATAGAATAGAATAGAATAAAGAATAGAATAGAATAGAATAGAATAGAATAGAATAGAATAGAATAGAATAGAATAGGAGAATGGAATGGAATGAAATGGAATGGAATAGAATAGAATAAAGAATAGAATAGAATAGAATAAAGAATAGAATAGAAATAGAATAGAAATAGAATGGAATGGAATGGAATGGAATGGAATGGAATAGAATAGAATAGAATAGAATAGAATAGAATAGAATAGAATAGAATAGAATAGAATAGAATAGAATAAAGAATGGAATAGAATATAGAATATAGAATATAGAATAGAATAGAATAGAATAGAATAGAATAGAATAGAATAGAATAGAATAGAATAGAATAGAATAGAATAACAGAGTTGGAAGGGACCTTGGAGGTCTTTTAGTCTAACCCCCTACTCAGGCAGGAAACCCTATAGTACCATTTCAGACAAATGGTTGTCCAATCTCTTTTTAAAAACTTCCAGTTTTTGGAGCATTCACAACTGCTTCTATGTCTTCTAAGTCAGGGTTTCCTGACTTGGCAACTTTAAGACTTGTGAACTTCAATTCCCAGAATTCCTCAGCCAGCCAGGGATCTACCAATACTTGCCTCACCCACACTTGAAAGAGAAAGCGACAAAAAGACACAGCAGGAAGTTATTTATGAATCATTATCCTGGATTTTGAACCCCGTATCTGCACAGGGCGGGGTTCCTGTCATGTGCTCCCAAACGGCTGAGGAGCTGTGATGGGGAAAAAGCAGCAATGAACCAACTTCCAGGAAGCAAAAAAAATATATATATATCTGGGAAAGAATTTTTGTCAATGAAGGTTAAGCCGAAAGAGATTCCTTGCATCCTTTGGTCTTCCTTTGGTTTTGGATAGTTTTCTCCTTCCAAAGGAAAGGAAAAACGCCATAGTTCACTCACGGAAAGTCTCGGGTGCAAGAGAGAACATGGACGGGCCCAGAAAGACATCCAGGAGAAGACAACCGGGAATTCCTTGCTACAATCCTAACCACCATCTTCTCCACCCTGACAAAGTTCCTCCCACCAGAATTTTGTCCAAGCATCTCCTCATGACAATTACTGTGTAATGTTATCGATTAATCTCCCCTCCTAACGGGTCCTCCTTGTTTTTCACAGCCTTCAGCGACTCATTATGTGGCATCCAGTTGGTGCCGAGGTGGAAACCCTTGAGATCTGTCTTCTCCTGGATGAACGAGTAGCACATCTTCTCCTGTTTCTCCTAAACCTTCCCCATCATCACCATCAGGTCAGTTTCCATTCAACTGGGCCAACCAGGGCACCAAATAACTCCGGTTGTCACCCCCATGGCCATGTTCACTTTCATGACCATCCCCACCATCATCAGCTTAACTTTCCAGTGGGCGTCCCAACTGGGCCAACCTGGATACTGAACATATTCGATTATCATCACCACCACCATTAACCACCACCATCACCACCACCATAACCATCACCATTATAACCATCATCACCACCATTATAACCATCACCATCACCACCACCATAACCATCACCACCACTACCACCATCACCACCATTATAACCATCATCACAACCTTCATCACCACCATTATAACCATCACCACCGCCATTATAACCATCACCATTATAACTATTATCACCATCACCATAACCATCACCACAACCATCATCACCACAACCATCATCACCACCATCATAACCATCATCACCACAACCATCACCACCACCATTATAACCATCATCACCACTATAACCATCATCACCACCACAACCATCATCACCACAACCATCACCACCACCACGACCATCAGGTCACCTTGTGGGCCCCCAATCGGGTCAACCAGAACTTCCAACCTCTCTGATCACCCTCATCACCATCACCACCATGACCATGTTCACTCATCAGAGGCCCCCATCATCATCGTATTAATACCGCTTTATAAAATCTTAGTAAGGCACACCTTACAAACAAAAATGTTGAGAAAAAATGTTGGAAAAAATTCAGAGAAGAGCAACTAAGATGATCAAAGGCCGGGAGACTAAAATATACGAAGAACGGCTGCGGGATTTGGGCTTGGCTAGTCTAAAGAAAAAAAAGAAATAGGGGAGACATGATAGCAGTGTTCCAGTATCTGAGGGGCTGCCACAAAGAAGAGGGGGTCACCAAAGCACCAGAGGGCAGGACGAGAAACAATGGATGGAAACTAATCAAGGAGAGAAGCAACCTGGAATTAAGGAGAAACTTCTTGACAATAAGGATAATCAACCAGTGGAACAGCTTTGCCTTCAGAAATTGTGGGTGCTCCATCACTGGTGGCTTTTATAGATAGACTGGACAACCACCTATCTGAAATGGTCTAGGCTAGGGTCTCCTGCTTGAGCAGGGGGCTGGACTAGAAGACCTCCAAGGTCCCTAGACTGGACAACCACCTATCTGAAATAGTCTAGGCTAGGGTCTCCTGCTTGAGCAGGGGGCTGGACTAGAAGACCTCCAAGGTCCCTAGACTGGACAAATGGTCTAGGCTAGGGTCTCCTGCTTGAGCAGGGGGCTGGACTAGAAGACCTCCAAGGTCCCTTCCAGCTCTATTCTCATTGATTGATCATTTCATCATCCCCGGCATCACGCCCCCCACCGCCATCAGGTCAACCAGGAACCCCCAACCTCTTTGCTCATCTTCATCCTCCCTACCAGGTCACCTTTCCCGCGGGCACCCAATCGGGCCAGCCAGGACCGCTCCAATCGCCCTCCTGGGCGCCCACGCCAAAGTCGGGGACCCCCTTCTGCACCCCCCGCCCGCCCGCCGGGGCCAAACCCCCAGCCCCTCCTCTTCCCCGCTCCCTTCCCCTTCCCTCCCACTCCCCTATTTGCCGGGACCCTCACCTTCTGCAGGGCGCGCACGTTCTCCTCGCCCAGGAGGCCGCTGGCGCCCTGGTAGACGCCGCTGGCCGCCCGCCGGAGGCTGTTCTGCTTGTCGGCGCCCCGGGACCCCCGCGCCCCCCGCGCCCCCGGCCCGGCCAGCAGCAGCAGCACCACCACCAACAGCAGCGCGCCCCGCGCCCAGCTCCGGCTCTCCATGGCACTCCTTGCTCGTTCGTGCGCTCCAGCCGGGCGCGCTCGGCTCGGCTGGCGGCTTTCCCCGCTTTCCCCGCTTTCCCCGCCCCGCCTCGGCTCAGCTCGACTCGGCCGCTCTCGCCCGGCCGGGCAGCGCTCTCTCGCGGCCGAGGAGGTTCCGGCGCAGGCTCCGCAGGGAGAGAAGAGGCGAGGCGCTTCTCTCTCTCGGCTGCGCGCGCTCTGCGCTCCTGGCGCGCCCGGACCCCTCTTGGCGAACCCCCGTGGGGTCCCGGGCCTGGGGGGGGGGAGTTTGGGGTTTTAAAACAGGGGGTTCTGGGGAATTTTGGCAGGCCCTCCAAGAGGAAGGGAAAGAGGGAGGGAAAGAAGGGCAGGAAAAGCAGACGGGAGAAAAATGCCAGAGGACTGCAAGGATGGTCTCCGAGTTTCGTTTCAAAAGGGAGTTGAGAATGTATTGTCAATGTTGTGTGATGGTCACGTCGGTCCCTCATTTCATCCAGGTTTATCTTAATTTTCAAATTTGATTCTCCTTCCTCCCTATATTCCTTCCTTTCTTCCTTCCTCCCTGTATTCATTCCTTTCTTCCTCCCTCCCTATATTCCTTCTTTCCTTCTTCCTACATCTTCCTTCCCTCCTTCCTTCTTCCCACATCTTCCTTCCTTCCTTCCTTCTTCCCACATCTTCCTTCCTTCCTTCTTCAAACCACCCTAGGCAAACCAACTAGGTTAATGATCACCTAGGCTTTTAACCACCATCAGAAAGGGGGAAAGAATTCTGCCGGAGATTCAGCTTAACCTGTCACTGAATGAACCACCATCGGTGCAAAGATGAAGGTTGAGTTTGCCCACCCCCTTTAAACCAGCATTTCTCAATCTTGGCAACCTGAAGATGGGCGGATTTTGATTCCCAGAATTCCTCCCACCTTATCCCCCCATCTTCAAGCTGCCAAAGTCGAGAAACCCTTGCTTCGATCCATAATTTGTGTGTAATTGTGTAATTGCCCAACGGGAGTCAGGAGGTGACCCAAGACTACTACACACCTATGGTGGCCTACTCAACTCTTCAGTTGAGTCAACATTGCATTGTCTCTGCCCCACCTTCTAAATCCACCCAGCCAACTTTCTATTTTTAGCAACTTTCAAAATATCAAGGCTACTCGGGTTCAAAGGGGATCCTGACCTAATGAGGTTTGTCCATCTGCTCACCCCATCCTCAGCTTTGTGGCCAAAGGGTTGTAACAACACCTTGTTGACTGAAGATCTCTCTCTCTTTTTTTTTTTTAGCCCCAGAGCCGGCCAAGCGTTTCTTAAATTCTGTTTCCCAAGGCTGGGTGTGCAAATCAAAAATCAATCAGTTTCCCAGATCTTCCTCCCTGTGGCTGGATGTGCAAATCAAGGTAAATCAGTTTCCCAAATCCTCCTCCTTGGGGCTGGGTGTGCAAACCAAAATGACTTCAGTTCTACGAACCCTCCTCTTCCCCCTGGCTGGGTGTGCAAATAAAAACCAACCAGCTCCCCAAATCCTCCCCCCCCCCCACTGTTGAGTGTGCAAATCAAACCCAATCAATGGACTTCCACGATCCTTTTCGCCTTACCATTAAAGCTGAGCTCTGATTGGGCACGCCTCTCCCCAGCTCTGGCACCCATTGGCCTTCCCGAAGCGAGTCCCAGCAAACTTCTCCTCCTGATTGGTTGAGGAGGGCCACGGCCTGCTCCAGCCCTCCCATCGTTTGCTGGATGGCCCATGCTGGAGACTCTGGGCTGATGTGGGGCCAGACCCAGATCCACCAATGGGGGGGCTGCATTCTGGTTGTGGTGCGCTGATGCCATGGATCCATCCGCCCTGCCGCCGAAGGTGCCAGCTCCTGGGGGTTGGGACCCCGATTTGGGGTTTTTTGACCTTTATCTGGGTTGCTTCACATTTTTATTATTATTTTTTCTGCGCATCACATTACGTTGCATGTACAAAATAGCTAAAACTAACTGAGTTTAAAACTGATTTATTTTTAAAATATATATATATATAATCCAGGGGTTATTATTTTTTATTATTTTTTGCACAGAATTTGAGTTTATTTGGGTGAGATGCCTTTTCTTTTTAAAACGTATGAAATGCTACGGCAGGTTTTTATTTTTTAATTGATTTATTACATTTGTTGGCTGCCCAAGATGACTCCTAGGAATAAAAGATAAACCTGAACAAATGTAGGAAGAAAAAAAAAATAAGAAAAAAAATATGGATTTTATTTTCAAATCTAAGTCCCCCCCCCCTGAACATTTTATTACAGTGAATGTATATATATAATTTTTATGGCAGAATTTTACACGAATAAAAGATAAACCTGAACAAATATACGAATATACCAAAAAAAAAAGTTAAGAAAACCAGATATGTGCAAGACAGAATACAGGTACTGTAGAAAAAAGATATTTAAAGAAACAATATCCGATCTCCTTTACAACAGTTACAAACTATCTTTGTCTCTCTTTGCGGCTTGCGTTACATCATTCCCTTCTTCCCATATTCAATACCTGTTGTTGTTAGTTGCGAAGTCGTGTCCGACCCATCGCGACCCCACGGACAACGTTCCTCCAGGCCTTCCTGTCCTCCACCATCTTCTGGAGTCCATTTAAGCTCATGCCTCCTGCTTCAGTGACTCCATCCAGCCACCTCATTCTCTGTCGTCCCCTTCTTCTACTGCCCTCCATCTTTCCCAGCATTAGGCTCTTCTCCAGTGAGTCCTTCCTTCTCATTAGGTGGTCAAAGTACTTGAGTCTCAACTTCAGGATCTGGCCTTCTAAAGAGCAGTCAGGGTTGATCTCCTCCAGGACTGACCGGTTTGATCGCCTTGCAGTCCAGGGGACTCGCAGGAGTCTTCTCCAGCACCAGAGTTCAAAGGCCTCAATTCTTTGGCGCTCAGCCTTTCTTATGGTCCAACTTTCACAGCCATACATTGCAACTGGGAAAACCATGGCCTTGACTATACGTACTTTTGTTGGCAGGGTGATGTCTCTGCTTTTTAGTATGCTGTCTAGATTTGCCATAGCTTTCCTCCCCAGGAGCAAGCGTCTTTTAATTTCTTGGCTGCAGTCCCCATCTGCAGTGATCTTGGAGCCCAGGAAGATAAAATCTGTCACTACCTCCATTTCTTCCCCATCTATTTGCCAGGAATTGAGAGGGCCGGATGCCATGATCTTGGTTTTCTTCATGTTGAGTTTCAAGCCAACTTTTTGCACTCTCCTTCTTCACCCGCATCAAGAGGCTCTTTAGTTCCTCTTCAATACCTATTAATCATCAAATAACTCATTTTTTCCCCATGGACAGCAGCAAAAAGACCCCCCCCCCAAAAAAAGTTATCCTAACCCTAACCGCCTTTTGTAAAAGTCCTTGCAGGTAGTTTTCGACTTAGGACCACAACGGAGCCCAAAATTTCCATTGCTAAGCGAGACAGTTGTTAAGTAAGTTTTGCCCCATTTAACGACCTTCCTTGCCACAGTTCTTAAGGGAATCACTGCAGTTGTTAAGGCAGTAACCCGGTTGTTAACTGAGTCTGCTTTCCCCACTGAGTTGGCTTGTCAGAAGGTCGCAAAAGGGGATCACGTGACCCCAGGACGCTGCGACCGTCGTAAATATGAGTCAGTTGCCCAGCGTCTGAATTTTGATCACGCGGGATCTGCAATGGTCGTAAGTGTGAAAAATGGTCATAAATCCCTTTTTTCGTTGCCGTAACTTTGAACGGTCACTATGCCAACTGTCGTAAGTCGAGGACTACCTGTACTTTAAATTTCAGTCATTTGGTCTCCTGGGAGTTTCCCGCGCGACCTGATTCCAATTCCATCTCTATTCCTCAACCCGGCCTACCTTGCAGAGTTGTCGTGAGAAAAAAACAACCACGACCTGCAATTAGAGGAAAGTCAGAAAGGAAGCCACACATTCATAAAACCGAGTTGCGTGGATTCCCACGTGCGTCAACCTGCTTGGCTAGTTGCACTTGGCAGGTTTTATGGGTGGGGGGGGGAATTTTGCACGCCCGCGTTCACGCTCACGCCCGCTGCAAAAATCGGCTTTTTGAATCCGCGCACTCTTTTCTTTTTTTTTGCTTGGTTTTGCTCCGCCCTCTGGCGGAAGTTCACCCGGGCGGCGCGAGGAGGTGACGCGTCCTATAAAAGGCGCCGGCAGGAGGCGGAGCTCCGCAGTCCTGCTCGGACCGGCGAGGTGGTCGCTCTTAGAACCGAAGCGGAGGTCAGCGGAGGCGAAGCCGGGCTGTGCCCAAGCTTGACGATGTCTGGGGAGCTGGAGATCATGGAAGCGCAGCGGCTGTGGGAGCCGGACTCCAAGCGCAACACCAGCATGGACCGGTTCAGGGCGGCGGTCACCGCGGCTTACGGCATCCGCCTGGGTGAGTCCCTGCGGGGAAGGCGGGCAGAAAAGCCACGCTCCGTCCATTTGCGGTGTCCCCCTTTCCCGTTGCACCCCAGTTCCCTCCCAGGAGGCAGAACCGCCTCCCCTCTTGGGATTTCTCCCCCCTACACACACACACAACGGCCCTGCAAGGTAGGCTGCGCGGGGCGCCCCGCCATTGCAATGGGCAAGATGCGCTGCCTGGGCTGATGGGGACGGGGGCTTGTTGGGTCTGGGGAGAGTCGGCTGGGCACGCTGGCTTTGCAGCGGAGGGAAAGATGGATTGCCCTGATGATTTGATCCTTATTTTGGGAGGCATTTGGGAGGTAGGCAGCCGTGAATCTTGATGAGTGGAGCCTCCAGAGGGGGAAGGAGTCTACCTTGCAGCAGCAGACGCTGGTGGGGAAGTTCAGCTTCCTCCAACGGGGCTTCAGTTGTGCTAACCTGCTTGGCACCGGGGCGTGGGGTCTAGCTGGTGAATGAACCCTTTGCTGCCCCAGCAGTTGGAGCGGGTCCAAATTCCTCCCCCCGCTTTCCTCTCCCCCCCCCCCCACATTCATCTCCCTCCTCTAGCATGTCGAACAGAACCTCTAAATTTATCTGCACGTTGCACGTGCCCAGCCATTCTGCATCCCACCCACATATTTATCCTTCCCGAGGCCCGTAGCTTCCCCCGACAACGTCTTCAGCCTGGCTGATGCAAGATCAGAGCCTTGCTGCAATCACAGGAACAATCAGGGAACACACCGGACCCATCCTGACGTGATTTGCAAGCCAGGAAGGGTTACCTGAGCCAGGGTCTTCAGGTGTGTGCCAACAGAAGAGGGTTCCTTTAAGACTTTATAACTCCAACGAAGGAGGAGAATATTCGTAGCTCGGGGTTGAAATGAGACGGGGTCCCTGGTGCTCTCTGAACTTGCTTGTTTTCTTGCAGATGTTTCATTACACAAGCCAGGTAACGGCATCAATAGCTAGTAAACCTACTAGCACTGATGATGTTACCTTAGCTGGGTAATGAAATGTTTGCAAGAAAACCAGCAAGCTCAGAGAACACCCAGGATCCCATAGTCAGTCCTTCCTTCCTTCCTTCCTTCCTTCCTTCCTTCCTTCCTTCCTTCCTTCCTTCCTTCCTTCCTTCCTTCCTTCCTTCCTTCCTCCCTCCCTTCCCTCCCTCCCTCCCTCCCTCCCTCCCTCCCTCCCTCCCTTCCATAAATTCCACTCCCTTCGAGCACTGATGATGTTACCTAGTTTGAGTAATGAAACGTCTGCAAGAAAACAAGCTCAGAGAGCACCCAGGACCCCTCGCTTTATAGCTCGTAAGATGTCCAGAGTCGCCTTGTAAGGGAGATGGGATAGCATAAACATTCAATAAATAATAAAATAAATAAGACTTTGAGGCCTCTACTGTTGGGTGACACACTCTGAACACCCCAATTTTTGCCTTGCAACCAATAGGACCCCAGAATGCAACCATCATGTTGTATTTCAGCCCTGACCCACGTGGATTTGTGTCATCTTCCAGAGAAAATCTGTTTGTTTTTTAAATTCCCAAGAAACTGGGCCTCTAGCCCTCAAGGCTTGTACAAATCAGCATTTTGCATTGGGCTTGGAAGTGTCCTTCCGCAATGTAGTTTGGATCAGCTTTCTCTTCCCTTTGCCTCGCCTTGCCTTCTCTGCAGGGTGAAATCCGTAGAAAAGAGAAGAAGTTGGTGTGTGATTGCGGTTGTGTGTTTGGGTTCCCCAAAGAGAGCAGGTTGTGTGTTTTGCGTGTGCCAAGGCCTGGTGCTTTTTATTAGGAACGGAGCCAGTATGCTCTAAAAGAAACATTTTATAGGATTTCTTGTTTCTTACAGTGGGGGAGAATTTTAGGCCGCTGAGTTTTTTCTATTGAGCAAAAATAGAACACCTGCATAGGGGATTCTGAACCACAGTTCCCATGGGGAGAGGCACTAGGGACTTGTAGCTTGGTCTCCTGGTCATTTGGGACACTACAGACCCCCCCATTTGTGGCCTAAGGTGTCAGCGGGGTGTGATACACAACAACACCTTGCCATGCTGCATGGATTTAATTTGGGCCTTCTGTTTATCCATAGAAGAATAACTGGGCAAATGTTTTCTCTTTATTCTTGATGTGAAAAAATAAATGCAAAATGTCTTAGATGGGGAAGGAGAATTAAGCAAGGCCTCTGTGCTTTTTTTGTGTGTGTGTGTGCGTGCAATTTTAAAAGAGATTGTGTTAGCTTTAAAAAAAATAAAATGTGCCAAAGCATCCAATTGAAGCTGTCGTTCTCCTTTTCACATTTTTTTTCTCTCGGCTGTTGCGCGAGTTTACATGTGTGATCGTGGGTGTGGGCTTCCGAAATAAAGGGAGGTAGGCTGGAAAATAAAATCTGCTTTAATTAGGCAGCATCCCTGTGTTTAGCTTCAAAGCAACTTCTTTTGCAGGCTTCTGCTCTTCAGGTAAACGAACGATACTGCTGGGGAAAACTAACCACTGGATCTGGAAAAGTAAATACGGATTTGGTAAAACCTGATATACAGCTTACAACTTTCATTTAGTGACCATGTGAAATTACAACAGCGTTAAAAAAAAAAAAGTGACTTGTGAGCTTTTTCACACTTAACAACTTTTGCAGCATTCCCGGGGGTCACATGATAAAAAAAATCATGTTTATGACTCATATTTATGATGGTTGAAGTGTCCAGGGCTCCTGTAAATCCCCTCTTGCCACCTGAGAATCAAAAGCCGACGAGAAAGCCAGATTCCCTTAACAGCCGTGTTGCTGACTTAATAACTGCAGTGATTGACTTAACAACTGTGGGGAGAAAAGTGTGTGTGTGTGTGTGGGAAAACTCACATAACCGCTGCCTTATGTCGGGCTCAGCTGTCGTAAGGCGAGAATTACCTGTACAACTTTAGGGAGAGAGGAATAGAATTGGGGTGTCCTTGTGCTATCCTTGGCGTTGCGCGATAATTAGAGCTTCATTTTTGTAAATAACCCCCTCCCTCGTTTTTTTTTTTTTTTTTCCTTGCCAGTTATGCATCTCTTCCTTGTTATTCCCCCCAGGGAAATAAAAGGAGAGCAAATAACCAGAAGCAATCTCTGTTTGCTCTAGTAATTTCAGAGATCGGGTTTGTTTGCCTGGGGGCCTCCATCAGAAGCCAAGATGGAGAGACATCAACTGACCCGTTAAATCAGGAAGAGAGAAATAGCAGCAAGATTTGGGGGGGGGGGGGCTTCCTTCCTTCCTTTGAGGCATTAGCCGAGACCCAGAAATTTTATTCTATCTGATTTTATCGGCTTGGCATTAAAGGTGCTCGTGAGGCAAAGGAAGCAGTTTGTTGCGGAATAAGCAAATAAGGCAACCAATAATTTTAATTTTTTTTCCCCCCAAGCCTGACAGGTGGCTTTTTTTTTTCCTTTTTTTTTTGCAACCGATGCTGCGCGTTGAGCAGATCGAGAGTAAAACCTGTAAAAGGGTTGGATTTGAACCGCTTAATTTGCTTTGCTGGAGAAAAAGGAGTCCAAAAGATGGTAAGAGTCCTAAACTGAGATGTTGAAAGGACTCTCTGCCGGTTTAGGCAACTGACCGAATGTGGTCTTTTCTAGGGAAAAAAAACATTATGGAGAGGGTTTAATAACGGGAGTTCTTGTTTTTTGCTTCCAGCCAACTACAGCGAGTTGTATCACTGGTCTGTACAGCATTATTCGGACTTTTGGGCAGAGTTTTGGAAATTCAGCGGGATCGCCTACTCTCGGCTTTATGATGAGGTAAGCTGACAGGATAACAGAGTTGGAAGGGACCTTGGAGGTCTCCTAGTCCAGCCCCCTGCTCAGGCAGGAGACCCTCTACCATTTCAGACAAATGGCTGTCCAATCTCTTCTTAAAAACTTCCAGTGTTGGAGCATTCACAACTTCCGAAGGCAAGTCGTTCCACTGATTAATTATTCTCACTGTTAGGAAGTTTCTCCTTAGTTCCAGGTTGCTTCTCTCCTTGATTAGTTTCCATCCATTGCTTCTTGTCCTGCCTTCAGGTGCTTTGGAGAACAGGTTGAGTTAGAATCAGAATAGAGCTGGAAGGGACCTTGGAGGCCGTCTACTCTAGTCCAACCCCTTGCTCAAGCAGGAGACCCTATACCATTTCAGACAAATAGTTGTCCAGTCTCTTCTTAAAAACCTCCAGTGATGAAGCACCCACAACGTCTGAAGGCCAAGCTGTCCCACTGGTTAATTGTTCTAACTGTCAGGAGGTTTCTCCTAACAGTGAGGGCAATTAACCAGTGGAACAGCTTGATTCCTTCTTCTTGGTGGCAACCCCTTAGATCAGGGGTAGGCGACCTTGGCCCTTTTATGACTCGTGGACTTCAACTCCCAGAATTCCTGAGCCAGCCATGCTGAGGGGAAAGGGAGAGGTTTCCAAGCTGAGCCATGCTGGCTCAGGAATTCTGGGAGTTGAAGTCCACGAGTCATAAGAGAGCCAAGGTTGCCTACCCCTGCCTTAGATATTGGGACACAGCTGTTTTCGATGGACTGATTATTCAGGTTAATTGGGGACTGAGTCACGCAGAAGATGGTGGATGTCACCGCCCACCTCATTATAGGTGGTCTTCTCCAGCTTCGGTGAGCAGAGGTTGATGGGGGTCATTCCCATCATCGGGCAAGTCAATATCTCCACTTTCTTGGCCTTTTCGACCATTTTTCCGTGGGGGAAGTTCTGTCGTTCTCCAACAAGGTGTCAATTTTCTTTTCTTCTTTTTAAATTTTTATTCAAATACAAATAATACAAACATAATACATATAAGTCTAAATAAAAAAACAGTATAAAAATATACAAATATTACAGTGCACACACACCCATTTTTATTACCTATATTTCTTCTCATATAACAACTAACAATATATAATATATTTCAATTGTGCCCTTATCCCCTCCAAAACAGCATATATTCTTGAGTTATTCCCTTTGTCTTCCACCAAGACTGTTTTTATAAAATCCTCCCGTATTTCATTATAATTATTTACTTTAATCATCCCTTTTTTAAAATTTAATTTCTGTTACTAATTTATCATTTATTGCCATATTCCATATTTCATTATACCACCCATTTCTTTGAATAACCCAATTCCGTCTCCCAATATTTAACCATCCCTAATCTAGCTGCCATTATCAAATTTGCAATCAGTTCCTTTTTTGCTTCATTTATATCTTGTTTTTCCACCAGTAACAGTAATGCAATCCTCGGTGACATATCTAAATTTACCTTCAAAAGTTCTCTAATTTCCCTAAACACCATGTCCCATATCTTTTGTACGCTATCACAGTCCCACCACATAGGTTGGGGGCCTCTGCCTTACCTGACTTCTGTTAAGGATGCTTGACGTGTCTCCACCAGGTGATTGATCCTTCGAAGGGCATCACGGATGTTCCCGAATGGTTTAAAGGCAGCCGTCTAAACTATGCCGAAAACCTCCTGAAGCATGAGGAGAACGACAAGATCGCCCTCTATGCCGCACGTAAGTCCCCCGTGCGAATCTTCGTGACCGCCGGATCTACGACTATTCAGATCTCGATCTCTCTCTCTCTCCTCTTCATCTTCATTATCATCTTAGTGGGAATAATTTCCCAGTGTTATCTTTTAGGGCCCCCCCCACTCTGGTTTACAGGGCGGGATTTCCTTGTGGTCTCCCATCCCTGCCTCCTTTTTTTTTTTTAAATCCTTCTCAAGCATTCCTCCACCCAATCCAACGGCTCTTTCGTTAGAGGTTGCAGGAATACTTCATGTCTCCCCAAAACCTCTCGACGTTGTGGGTGCTGGAGTTGTGTGTGTGTGTCTCTTTTTTTTCCGGGGGAGGGGCTGTTCTAGATTCCCTCTCTGCTCTCTGCCTTGGTAGATGGAGTTGCAGAAGGCAAAGTTGCTTTTTCCCTACATCTGTAATTGCCCTAAAACTTTCGCAAGTACCACTGCAGGCATACTGCGCTGTTTTATGCATCTTACATTCATTTCCTTTGCACACCTGGATTTTCTCCAGGCTGCTAAAAAAAAAAACCCTTTAAGCCCCGGCGAGACCCCCCCCCCTCTCTGCCTCGCCTCCTTCAGCCGAAGAACTTTGCAAGTTGTGTTGACTTAGCAATGATGCGCAAGAACAATCGGGAACATTGCCTGTGCTTGCCCTAGTAATTATTTCTGGAACCTGGGGGTGGGTGGGGGAGAAACACCCTGGATTAAATTGGAAGATTTTGGACTCTCTTTCTCACAAGGAGCACTTGGGTTGCGAGGGGGGGGGGAGAAACGATGTTTTTGGCATGCCTGTGTAGAAGATTGTGGGTTTCTGCATCCAGCAGCTAATTGGCTGGACCATATCTCTGTCTTTGAGCCTGCTAATTTCTTCGGAGGTTAATTATTTGTTTTTGACTTCCTGCTGCAAACCTGCAACCGGATCTGATCTTGTTCCCTTAGGGGAAGGCAAGGAAGAGATAGAAAAAGTGACCTTTGATGACTTGAGGCACCAGGTGGCTTTCTACGCTGCGGCCATGAGGAAGTTGGGAGTGCAGCCCGGAGACAGGGTGGTGGGTGAGTCCAGTTTTTCTCCTTCCAGCAATTCTTCTTTCAACCAGGATATGCAAAGCTCAAATCTTGACCGCCTTAAGAAGCCTGGTGGAAAGGAATGCACGGAATAGGTCAGTGATGGCGAACCTTTTAGAGGCCGAGTGCCCAAACTGCAACCCAAAACCCACGTATTTATCGCAAAGTGCCAACACGGCAATTTAATCTGAACACTGAGGTTTTAGTTTAGAAAAAAACAAACAACTCGTACATGAACATCCATTGTCTTAAAAGAAAAAAAAAACAATGACAAAGCTTTCAATGATACAAACAACTTTTTTACTGAAAGGTAAAAGTTTGCATTTGCTTTTGAACAATTAACGTGATTTTTGCTGTTGTATGCATGCTGATAATTTGTCTAAACTTGGCTCATACTTTGTAAGTTTGAGAGCAACACACGCAGCACTCAGGTCATCTGTTAGTCTTGTTTCTGGTGTCAGATTTGATATAATTTTAAAGCTGAAAACTGCGCGCTCGCTCCGGAGGCTTGTTTTGGCTAGGAAGGGGCTTGAGAAATGGCTTTTTCCTGCGAAAACGTAGCCAAGAGCGAGGCGCACGTGCCCACAGAGAGGACTCCGAGTGCCCCCCTCTGGCACGCGTGCCATAGGTTCACCACCACTGGAATAGGTTCAGGGTGACTTTTAGCCAAGCGTGGCCGAGATGGGGCACCAAAAAATTGAGGGGTTATTGAAAACAAAAAAACAAAAACCTCTTCCAATCAATAACAGGTGAAAAACGGGGGTCTCGTTTAACCAAGCGGAATCCCCTTGAAGTGTGGGAGACTTTGCTGAGCCTTCTGGACAGAGATTGTGTGTGTGTGTGTGTGGGGGGGGGTTATGTTTACGTTGCCACACATTTGTAACTTCTGAAAGGGTCTTGGGAATCCACGTTTGGGCTGGAGGTGGGAAGAATGGAAGAAGAAAAGGAAGGAAATTAGAAGATAATCTTAGCTCAGGGATGAACTGTGGGGTCCTTGGCGGTCTCTGAGCGTGGTGGTTTTCTTGCAGACGTTTCATTCCCACACTAGTTAACCTCAGTGTTAGAAGGGAGTGGGGTTTGTGGAGAGAGGGGAGGAGGAGGACTGTGGGGTCCTCGGTGCTCCCTGAGCTTGGTTTTCTTGCAGACATTTCATTACCCATTTAGGTAACATCAGCAGTGATAGAAGGGAGTGGGATTTGCAAAGAGGAGGAGGAAGAGGAGGGCTGTGGGGTCCTCGGTGCTCCCTGAGCTGGGTGGTTTTCTTGCAGACATTTCATGACCAAACTAGGTAACATCAGCAGTGATAGACTGGAGGGGGGTTGTGGAGTGGAGGAGGCGAAGAGGAGGAGGAGGAGGATTGTGGGGTCCTTGGTGTTCCTTGAGCTTCGTGGTTTTCTTGCAGTCATTTCATAACCGAACTAGGTAACCATGCACTGATGATGTTCCCTAGATAGCTCATGAAACGTCTGCAAGAAAACAGCCAAGCTCAGAGAGCACCAAGGACCCCGCAGTCCTCCTCCTCCTCCTCCTCCTCCTCTCCACAAACTGTACTCCCTTCTAACACTGGTGATGTTCCCTAGTTGGGTCATGAAATGTCTGCAAGAAAAGAGCCAAGCTCAGAGACCATCAAGGACCCCACATTTATCTCCTCCTCCTCCTCCTCCTCCTCCTCCTCCTCCTCCTCCTCCTCCTCCTCCTCCCAAACTCCTCTCCCTTCTAGCACTGATGATGCCACCTAGTTGGGTAATGAAACGTCTGCAGGAAAACCACCAAGCTCGGGGAGCACCAAGGACCTCATTGGAGGAAAATTACCTGCCGTGTTGCTCTCCAGCACACTTTCAGTCAAGGAGGACCGAGATCTCTTGCACAAACCACAGGCCTCCGTTTGACCTCTTCTGCCCTCGAGAGTCAACATTGGCAGCTCATGTCTTGCTGTTGACCTGCAACTGGGTCTCTTGCTCCATCGTCCCTTGTGTTGCAATGCAGCAATTGACACGTTGCCTCGGGTTGCGTTGGGTTTTCCCCTTGGAGAAGGTCTTGATGGGGTGTGCGTGTGTGTGTGGAGGTGAGGCCTGGAACTCGGCTCCCTATTGGGAGTTGTGTGCCAAAAAATAAATAAATGGCAATTTAATCCATATTTCTGCCTAGTCCTCCTCCAGCCTTTGGGTTGAGATGCTTCCAAAGTTAGTGTCATGGTTCCGACAGATGAAACTCATCAAAGAACTTCGAGACATTGTTTACCTTAAAGAATCTTTATTGGAGTAGCATAGCTTCGGCACTAACATAGTTGAAGCCAAAATCTGGATTCCCCTCCCCTGAGCACACGGTATCAAACACAATTCCCACCTAGAATTAACAGTTGTAAATCCCATTCTCCAATTAGTTTGAAATGCAGGCTTTCCCTCCTGTTCTCCAGCCCGCCATTCCTTATCATCTCTTATTTCAAAAGCCCTGAATTCACACACTATTACCATATTGTTATGTCTAACTAACTCCCACCACATTCCGCCTCCTCCCCCAGTATCATCTAATTCTAAGAGTAAAGCATAAGAAAGAAAAAGGCTGCATCTCCATATGTTGTCAAAGCAAGAACATCCAATGTTAGCAGCGTTGACAGGTAGGTTAGAAGTGGAGATAATTTTCCCACTGAATTCGGAGTCATGTGTGTTAGAGGTGACTGTTCCAAGTTGCAACAACTCCAAAGAAAGTGACTCACAACTGCTGCTCACACAGCGGTTGCAGCGTCTCCGTGGTGACCTGGTCCGAATCCGGGCACGTGGCCACTGCTTCACACTTAACGACCGCTGCAGAATCCCGTGGTCACGTGACCGCCATTTTGTGACCTTCCCCGCCAGTTTCCCACAAGCAAACTCAACGGCGGAAGCTGGACTCATTTAACGGCCATACAATTCGCTTAACGGCTGCAATGATTGGCTTGGCCACGGGGAAAAAAAAAAAAGGCCACGATCTCTGATTCGACTCATTCAAGAACCACTTTGCTTAGGAATGGAAATGCTGGTCCCGATTGTGGCCGTTAAGCCGAGGATTACCTGTAAACCATAGCATGATCTTTCTGGCCTGAGCTGAGCAGGATTATCAAGCTACTCGTTGTGTCTTACACAACCGATCTTGGCTTTGTGGCTTCAACCAGCCAGGCCTGATCTTGGCCTAGTAAGGAGATAAAGATTCAGGTTCCCGTCGGCTTTCAAAATCTGCCACCGAGCCTGAAGGACCAGTTCGGGGCTGGCTGTCTGCAACCATTCCTCTCCTTTGCACCTCGATGGTCCTCCCTCGAGGGATCCAGCCCGGATCTTCAGGGACCTCCTGTGGGCAGGATCTTCTTCCTTGTAGCCGGATGGGTTGGTGGGCTTTCAAAGAGAAGGGGAGGACGTGGGGCTTCCCCTTCCTCTTCCTCTTCCCAGACACGGTTTGGCATTGTGCAAGCTCTTGCTTTGTGCAATTCAACCGGGTTGTGTCACCTGTCGGGGGAGTCGGCAATTTAGACCTGGCAGGTGGGAGGCATCAGGGACGGTTCTGGGGCAACTGATCTGATGCAACTTTGACTTTTGACCTAAGTGGGAGAATAGAATAGAAATAGAAATAAATAGGAATAGAATGAAATAGAAATAGAAATAGAAATAGAATAGGAATAGAATAGAATAGAATAGAATAGAATAGAATAGAATAGAATGATTGTAGAACAGAATAGAATGATTGTAGAACAGAATAGAATGATTGTAGAACAGAATAGAATAGAATAGAATAGAAAGATTGTAGAACAGAATAGAATAGAATAGAAAGATTGTAGAGTAGAATAGAGTAGAATAGAATATACAGTAGAATAGAATATAGAATATAGAATAGGATATAGAATAGAGTAGAATAGGATATAGAGTAGAATAGAATAGAATAGAATAGAGTAGAATAGAATATAGAGTAGAATAGAATATAGAATAAAATATAGAATAGAATATAGAATAGAGTAGAATAAAATATAGAATAGAATAGAATATAGAATAGAGTAGAATATAGAATAGAGTAGAATAGAATATAGAATAGTAGAGTAGAATAGAATAGAATACAGAATAGAGTAGAATAGAATATAGAATAGGGTAGAATAGAGTAGAATAGAATATAGAATAGAGTATAATATAGAATAGACTAAAATCGAATATAGAATAAGTAGAATAGAATAAAAACTTTATTGTCAGTTTAAATGTACACTAAACAGCATACATTAAAAATGAAACTTCGTTGCATTCAGCTCTCAAAAAAATACCATTATGCATATACCCCCATACACACACACGCACACGACACAGAGAAACATCAGTCTAGTTCGAATGTATACATATACCTGCCAAAAAAATAATAAAAAAAGAATCCTGTGAATTTACAAGAGGGCTGCATAAGGACCAGAGCTGTTGCAGAATCTAGTAGTTCTGCTCTAACGATCCACCCTTCATCCCTTCCTCTTCCGTTTTTGCCACCTTTCCAGGTTACCTGCCCAACAGCATCCATGCGGTGGAGGCCATGCTAGCCGCTGCCAGCATCGGGGCCATCTGGAGTGCGACGTCGCCGGATTTTGGCATCAATGTGAGTGGTTCCCCTCCCTCCCAAATCCTCCTCCTGCATTTGCACTTTCCAGTAGTCCTCGGCTTACGACCACTCGTTTAACGACCAAAGTTACAATGATGCTGAAACCCTATCTTAACAAAATGAAATTCACGGTAGAGAAAAGTGTAAAGTCTTACGCTTAGGCAAGAAAAGCCAAAAGTGCACATATAGACTGGGTGAAACCAGGCTTAATAACAGCAACTGTGAGAGGGATCTTGGAGTCTTAGTAGACAATTAAATCCGAGCCAACGGTTTGCACTTTGCAGCCAAGAAAGCCAACGCAATCCTAAGTTGCATTAACAGAGGGATTCAATCAAGATCGCGTGAGGTACTAATAACACGCTATAAAGCCTTAGTAAGACCACACCTAGAATACTGCAACCAGCTTTGGTTTCCACACTATAAAAAAGATGTCGAGACTCTAGAAAGAGTGCAGAGAAGAGCAACAAAGATGATTAGGGGACTGGAGGCTAAAACATACGAAGAACGGTTGCAGGAACTGGGCATGGCTAGTCTAGTTAAAGAGAAGGACCAGAGGAGACATGATAGCAGAGTTCCAATATTTGAGGGGCTGCCACAGAGAGGAAGGGGGTCAACCTATTCTCCAAAGCACCGGAAGGCCAGACAAGGAATAACGGATGGAAACTGATCAAGGAGAGATTCAACCTGGAAATAAGGAGAAATTTCCAGACAGTGAGAACTATCAGCCGATGGAACAGAAGTTGCCTTTAGAAGTTATGGGAGCTTCATCAGTGGAAGCTTTCAAGAAGAGACTGGACTGCCATCTGTCAGAAATGGTGTAGGGTCTCCTGCCTGGGGGGGGGGGTTGGACTAGATGACCTACAAGGTCCCTTCCAACTCTGTTATTCGGTTATTTTGAAGAAAGGAACTTATACAACCTCACATCATGTGATCAAAATTGGGACACTTGGAAACTGGCCGGTATTTACGACAGTTGCAGTGTCCGGGGTGTGTGTCACGTGAGAGTCATTTGTGACCTTCCCAGCCAGCTTCTGGCAAGCAAAATCAATGGGGGAAACTAGATTCGCTTAATGACGGTGTGATTTGCTTAATAAGACTGTGGCAAAAGTTGTAAAATCGGGCCTGGCTCGTTTAATGACCACATTGCTTAGCAGTGGAGGTTCTGTATTGTCGTAAATCGAGGACAACCTATTGGCTTCAGACTTGACTTTTTTTATGGCATCACCAGAAGAGGGTAGTCAAGGTCCCCTGTTTTTTATCCAAAGACCGAGTTTTTAGGGGGGGGGGAAATGGATCTGATGCTTGTAGTTCATATAAATGTGTGTGTGTGTCTGTAATTTAGGGCATTGGACATGCAATTAAGATCTCGGCTGAATTTAATTTTAAAAGTCATTCATGGTGCTGAACTGGAAGCAAACTTGCAACATGAAAATAAGCGGCTGTAACATGGCTTGTCTTCTGTCCGCTGGAGATGTTTGGAGGGGAGACATCTAGTTCCTTGAATGGTGGAACAAGCTGAACAGAAGACCCATTGTGCCTGGTGGCCTGACTAGGAGAGTGTGTCCCTACTACAGGTCCTGGCTTGTCTGAGTAAACTAAACCTCCTCCATCTCTGGATGCAAGGAGGAATTACATCCAAGGAATCAAAGGTACAAGTACAGATTGGCCGAGACCTGGCTTAAAAACAGCAACTGTGAGAGGGACCTTGGAGTCCTAGTGGACGATCACTTAACCATGAGCCAGCAATGTGCAGCAGCAGCCAAAAAAGCTAACACAATCCTGGGTTGCATAAACAGACATAGAATCAAGATCACGCGAAGTATGAGTACCGCTTTATAAAACCCTCGTGAGATCACACCTGGAATACAATTTTGGTCACCCTATCACAAAAAAGATGTTGAGACTTTGGAAAAAATTCAGAGAAGGGCAGCTAAGATGATCCAAGGCCTGGAGACTAAAACATATGAAGAACGGCTGCTGGAATTGGGTTTGGCTAATCTAGAGAAAAGAAGGACTAGTGGGGGACATGATAGCAGTATTCTAGTATTTGAGGGGCTGTCACAAAGAAGAGGGGATCGAATTATTCTGCAAAGCACCAGAGGGCAGGACGAGAAACAATGGTTGGAAACTGACCGAAGAGAGAAGCAACCTGGAATTAAGGAGAAACTTCCTGACAGTGAGGACAATCAACCAGTGGAGATCTTTTAAGAAGAGACTAGACAGTCACTTGTTTGAGACGGTATAGGTTCTCCTGCTCGAGCGGGGGGCTGGACTAGAAGACCTCCAAGGTCCCTTCCAGCTCTATTCTATTCTAGCAAATTGCCGTTGTCTTGGACCTCTGAGTCTCAGCTCTCTTCTGCACGGAAGGGGTTGGCTAGAGATGTTATGGTCCACCTGAGCTAGGACAACATGGAGAAAATTGTGAGCTGCACAGAATCGTTTGCTGAGATGGCAAATGCTCTAAAAAAAAAAAAAAAAAAATCCAATAAACACAGGTAGTCCTCGACTTAACGACCACAATGGGGCCCCAGGTTTTTGTCGCGAAGGGAGACATTTGTTTAAGCGAGTATTGCCCCGTTTTACGACCTTTGTATGCCACCGTTGTGAAGCGAGTCGCCGCAGCTGATGACTTGGTAACCCGGTTGCTAAGTGAATCACGGCTTCCCCGTCGAGTTTGCTGGTCGGAAGTTGATCACGTGACCTGGGGACTGGTCATAAGTATGAACCAGTTGCCACAGCAGCTGGGGAGGCTACAAAGGGCGTAAGTGTGAACCATGGTCGTCAGTTGCTTTTTTCAGTGCTGTTGTAACTTCGGTCACTAAATGAACGTGGGAAGTTGAGGACCGCCTGTAATAAAAGCCAACCCTTCCATCCATGTTTGTTGAATTCTCTGCTAAGGTCTGGTTCCCTCTTGCCATCTGCCCGCAGGGCGTCCTGGACCGGTTCTCCCAAATTCAACCCAAGTTAATCTTCTCCGTCGAAGCCGTCGTCTACAACGG
>JALGBA010002199.1:0-81407 GCA_023970755.1 Azemiops feae | reverse complement strand
TAAATCCTTGAAAACAACAGGGTGATTACCAGGAAGCAAGGATTTGTTAAGAAGAAAGTTGCAAGGCTAATCTTCATTCAGGTAGAGGAGACAGGAAAAATGACCAGATGAACTAATTCTATTTTATTGTAAGACTACATTAACAGAATCTTGCAAGTGTGCAAGTACAATTTTTTCACCGTCTCTTTTGACAGTCTAAAAAATTGGAGATCTTTTCTGAGTTTCTTTCTCTGTCTGTTATGCAGCTGCTGGTTCCCTCCCCCACATCTTCCCAATGCAGCATCTCTTTCCCTGGTTCTTCAAATTCATTCCCACATATCATTACACTTGTTAATGGACCGTGTGAATGCTGGTGGTATAATTTGTTTTTAGCAAATAATTGACAAAATGCTTCATGGTATGAGATAATTAAGTGGATAAAACTGTCTCAAAAATTGTACTCAAATAATTTTCAACCTTACTGATAAAATTGGGGAGTTATGAAAAACAATTAGACCTTGGTCATTGATTCTTCCATATTTTCATTAATAAAGGAAGTAGATAAATCGTGATTTTTGTGATGCAAAAATTATAATAACACTTGGACAAAGTTACTTTGATCTCCTACTTGATACATGATTGTATGAATTAATGAATGGCAGCTACAATCTGTATTAAGATTTCATTTGTAGTTTTTCTCACATTATTCTATATGTAGAATGGTTACTGATTATAATAAAATGGTAGTAATATTTTAATGATATGATAATAAACATATTATTTGATGATAGTGTCATTTATGATCCTGTGGAATCATACAAGGTCCTCTTGAAGGAACCTCGCTTGGAGAAGACACTGCACAAAATGTTCAGAAACTTTAGTCAAGGACAAATAAGGGGAGGAAGAGATCAAAGGAGCTGCTTTAAGCCTTGAGGAGACCTCAAGCAGAAGAGCCATGTTGGAATAGAATAGAATAGAATAGAATAGAATAGAATAGAATAGAATAGAATAGAATAGAATAGAATAGAATAGAATAGAATAGAGCTGGAAGGGACCTTAGAGGTCTTCTAGTCCAGCCCCCTGCTCAAGCTGGAGAACCTATACCATCTCAGACAAGTGATTGTCTAGTCTCTTCTTAAAAATCTCCAGTAATGGAGCTGAAGGCAAGCTGTTCCACGGGTTAATTCTCACTGTTAGGAAGTTTCTCCTTAATTCCAGGTTGCTTCTCTCTTTGATCAGTTTCCAACCATTTTTTCTTGTCCCAGTTTACAGGAGCTTAAAATCAGAAAAAGTCTTGGAACTTTTTTTTTAATAAATAAAAGGTCTTGGTTGTTGAAGGGAGGATGCAGCACTCTTCCGATAAGTAGGAGATGTTGTACAGAAGCTTAAGATCTTAAACAACCAAGCCCAGAAAGCACAAAAGACCCTGAAAAGGAATTTAATTTGATGGATCCTTGTTGGGACCCCATACCTTCCACGGCTGCAGCCTCTGAGCCCCCAACCTCTCTTCACCGTTCTTACTTCTCCTCTGGGTGTCAAGGCTGCTAACATCGAATGTTATGCTTGACATTATATATGGATGCAAACATTCACTATTTAACCTGTGTATTACTTTAAGAGCCACTAATAGATAGTAGGGGGGGGGAGGGAGTGAAAGAATGTGTTAGGAACTATTTAGCCATAACAACATCTCAGCACAGCGTCTTCAAAGAATGAAATGTGAGAAGATAGATAGTGGCAGGAAAGATAGCTCACACTCTAAACTAATTGGGGAATGTGATTTATGACCTGTCATTGAGGGAGGAGGAAATGCTCAGACACTGTGGGAAGAAGGAGGAGTTTTCCAGTTTTTGGCTTCACTTTATCCGTACTGGAGTATGTTGCATAAATAAAGAGTATTCTGAACAAAATGAATCAGATTTCCTTAAGATTGCTTCTTCGCTCCGGAGCATAACATCAAGCCAGAAACCAACAAAATTTCTAGACGTTTAGGGAACACCATGGAAGGAGAGGAATTACCAGAGATCAGCTTCCCTACAGCTGCAAGTCCCTCAGAGATGGGAGCTGCAGCATGCGAACCTGCTGAGCAAGTCCCCCAACTGGGAGCAAAGCCAAAAAGATTAAAAGAGGTGATTTGGTCTTCAGACTGGGATAAGGCAAGTGTGGGATCCGGAGATTTCGTGACAGCTTCTCCGTCTTCAAAGACTTCCAAGACGGACGAGTTAGAGCCACAACAAAGAGATCTTCACAGATTACATCCCCCATGCCAGTGGAAAACTGCCAAGCCTTCAGCAGCTGAACACTCGGGTGAGTGGAGATGCCAATTTACAACTCATAGTGAGTCTGGGGAGAATTTAGCAGAGAGATTTGAAGCATTAGAAGTAAGGGGTGCGGAACAGTACGTGCTGAGAGAGGCCCCCAGCCCTTCCTTCACAGATCAACCAGTTTTCTGACCCCTGGAACCCCTTGCTAGGGCCTCCAGCCCAGTGGAGAGAGGGAAGCCCAGCCCAGGGGCCCTGCCTCAATGGGGAGTTTGGCAGCCCCCTCAGAGGGAAGATGAAAAGCCTCTGAGCATGCGTCAGTTGATGGAGGTCTTACAGCAGCTTGGGATGGTGCAAGGGCAGCAGAGGGTGCCATCGCCCCCCACAGACCAACACCACAGAAAGCTGCAACCCTTGGCCACGCCCCAACAACAAGGCTGTGGCCTACCACAGCTGAGAGCGCCAGCCCTGCAGCAGCCAGCCCCGAATGTGCAACCCTTGGGCATGCCACAGCAGCAAGGCTGGGGCCAACAACAACATCCCCAGTGGGCCCCACAACAGCCTATGATGGCTCCACGTCTCAGAGCAACCTTTGATGGGGATTCAGAGAAGCTAATTTTTTTCCTCAATCAAGTACGTTCTCATTTAAATCATTGGGCCCACCTCTACCCAGACCCAGGTGCGATGGTCGATGTAATTGCATCAAACCTAGAGGGAGAGGCATCTGAATGGCTAAACAACTTATACAATGAGCAAGCCCACGAATTGGGCAATCCCCACCTCTTCCTCTTGAGTCTCAAGGAGAGATTTGAGGACCCCTCTACCAGCCTTAGAGCAGGAGGACAAATCCATAACATAAAGCAAGCCGGTAGACCTGCTCTAGAGTATGTGCGTGAATTCCGCAAGATAGCTGGTCGAATAGAGGGGTGGCCGGAGCAATCCCTAATCCATCTTTTTATAGAGGGGCTAGATGACCACCTCTCCCAGGCCTGCCTCATTCGAGCAGTACCTGATCAGCTACACGAGTGGTACCAGACAGCGGTGAAGCTGGACATTCAACTCACCCGCTACAAGAAGCCTCCCCCACCTGAACCTGAGATGAGACCTGAGCAACCCAGATGACAACCGCCCCCCCGAAAACCCCCAACGACTACGACCACCGAAAGGCCCAGACCACCAGCAGGTCCCCCAATCACATGCTTCCGGTGTGGACAACGGGGACATCGAGCATCGAACTGCCCGGTCCCCTACCCCCAACAGCAGAACAAACCACCACCTGCAGTGAGGAAAAGACCTAGCCAACAGCCGTCGACAGAAAAATCCAGTGGGATCACACAGCAACTGGCTGCCCAAGCTACCTCCCCTACACAAGAGAACGCCGGAGCTGAGACTGGACCTGCCGTCACTCTACCCTCTTTTGACAGCGATGACGAAGGAGAGAACGACCCAATGGTGAGTCGACTTGTCCCTCCTTTCAAACTGGCTGCAAGGCTAATCAGCCCTAAGTCAGGAGCACAAACAGACTTAAAAGTGCTAATAGATTCTGGATGCTCCCGATGTATCATTAGCTTGCCCTTTGCCATGAAATTAGGAATACGAGCAAAATCGCTCTCCCAGCCAATGAAGTTTGAGCAAGCCGATGGCTCCCTGATGGGAGGAACTTTTGTCACACAACTAACTGAGCCTCTACGCCTAGAAATAGGGGAGCACTGGGAGTTCGTACGTTTCCTAGTGGCTCCCAAATTAACTGAGGCTGTGATCCTAGGATTGGCCTGGTTAGACAAGTGGAAGCCATTTATCTGGTGGGAGAAAGGGATGAGAACTGTGAGGTTACCAATAGGACCAGACCCTCCCCCTGATTCGGCAGACATAATGGAACACTTTAGGCCACCAAATGAGCGAGCACTTATAACTGCCTCACCGTCACCAGATGATCTAGTCATCCCCAATGAATACCGGGACTTAGCAGAAGTATTCAGTGAAAATGAATGCGATGTTCTACCCCCTCACAGACCCAATGATTGTTCCATTGAATTGGTACCAGACGCCAAGCTCCCCCGCCCGAGAATGTACGCCATGTCCCCCCTCGAAATGGAAGAGATGCAGCAATACATGAACAAGAACCTAAAGAGGGGGTTCATTGAAAGGGCCAAATCTACTGTAGGAGCCCCTGTATTATTTAAAGAGAAAAAAGATGGGTCTCTTCGTCTCTGTGTGGACTATAAGGGCTTAAACGCTGTAAGTGTGCACAACAAGTACCCCCTCCCCCTCCTACAGGACTTATTAACTCATCTAGCTAAAGGGAGTGTCTTTACTAAGCTAGACCTGAGAGAGGCATATTACCGAGTGAGAATAAAGGAGGGAGACGAGTGGAAGACTGCCTTCAACTGCCCCATGGGGAGCTACCAATTCAAGGTCATGCCATTTGGGCTACAGGGGGCCCCAGCTGTGTTCATGCAACTGATTAATGAGGTCCTACATGATCACCTGTACAAAGGGGTCCTGGTGTACCTTGACGATATCCTTATATACAGCACGAATATGACTGAACACGTAAATCTGGTGAGAGAAGTATTGAAAAACTACTAAATGCCAAGCTTTATGCCAAATTGTCAAAATGTGAATTTCATCAGACCCGATTAGATTACCTCGGTTACAGAATTTCCAACGAGGGTATAGAGATGGATCCAGCGAAGGTGAAATCTATAATTGAGTGGCAACCCCCCAAAACCCGCAAACAGCTCCAGAGCTTTCTAGGTTTTGCCAACTTCTACCGTCAATTCATCCCTTCTTTTGCCAAGATTGCCCTACCCCTTACAGACTTACTCAAAACAGGGAAAAAAGGAGAGAAGCCACGACCGGGCCAACCACTAGCATGGACTATGAACTGTCAAACGGCTTTTGAGAATTTGAAAAGACTATTTGCCGCTGAACCAGTTCTAAAGCACCCCTGTCCAGGGGAACCTTTTGTAATACAAGCCGATGCCAGCGATGTGGCCGTTGGAGCTGTACTACTTCAAAAGAACAAAGATGGAGTCCTGCAACCCTGCGCCTACACCTCAAAAATGTTTACAGAAAGCGAACGGAGATGGGCAATATGGGAAAAAGAGGCCTTTGCAATCAGATGGGGGTTGTTAAGCTGGCGACACTATCTAGAGGGGAGTAAGGTGCCATTTGAAGTATGGACAGATCACAAAAACCTAGAGGCACTAAAAAATCCCCGTAAATTGTCCCCAAAGCAAGTACGGTGGGCGCAATACTTTAACCGTTTCAACTTTACTCTAAAGTACATCCCAGGGGAAAAAAACTTCCTAGCTGATGCGCTATCTAGATTGCCCCAATACAAAAGCAAACGTGAAGAAGTCAATGAGGCGATTATCTCTAATCCACAGCCTGTTGCACAAATTACACCTCGCAGGGTCCCCAATCCTGATGACCCTGGAATAAAGAAGTTAAAACGAGAACTCCTCACCGATCAATGGTTCAAAGATAATCAAACCTCCTTGACCTGCCGGGATGATTTGGCTTACAAGGGAGGGAAACTGTATTTACCCAAATCCCTCCGTCTAAATGCTCTCAACCATAGCCATGATATTAAACAGGCTGGACACTTTGGATACCTAAAAACTCTGCATCTCACCCGCCGGCAATTCTGGTGGCCTGGACTGAAACGAGATGTGGAAAATTACGTGAAGAGTTGTACCGTATGTGCCACAATGAAAAGAATCCCGGGGAAAACCCCTGGGTTACTGCAGCCGGTAGCAGACCCTTCCCAACCCTGGGAAGAAATAGCTATGGACTTTATCGTAGACCTACCTGAAAGTAGAGGAAATACTGTCATCTGGACAGTAATAGACCTGTTTTCGAAACAGGCTCATTTCATCGCCTGCAAAGGACTCCCATCTGCCCAACGACTGACCAAATTGTTCCTGAAACATATCTACCGACTGCACGGCGCCCCTAAGCGAATAATCTCTGACAGGGGGGTGCAGTTCACAGCAAAGTTCTGGAGGAGTTTTCTTAAATTAATTGGGTCATCTCAAGGCTTATCGTCTGCTTTTCATCCAGCCACCAATGGAGCTGCAGAGGCCGCCAACAAAATGGTGGAGCAATATCTCAGATGCTACGTATCCTATCAACAGACTAACTGGACTGACCTCCTCCCTTTTGCAGAGGTGGCGTACAACAATTCTGTGCACAGCAGTACCGGCTACACACCTTTTAGAGTAGCCACAGGCAAAGAGTTCGGCCCAATACCTGAATATCCCCAAGTGCCAACTGCTTCCCAGACACTTGACCAATGGGTGAGGGGATGGGAGGAAGTTTGGAAGAACACTAAGTCTGCTTTAAAAAAGACTTTTGAAACCTATAAAAAACAAGCTGACAAAAAGAGGGCTCCCCAAAGAACATTCCAAGTTGGGGAAAAGTCTATCTGTCAACCAAATATTTACGCCTTAAATTACCCAGCAAGAAGTTAGGACCGAAATTCTTAGGGCCATTCCCTATCGTAAAGGTCATCAATCCAGTCACCGTAAAACTGAAACTCCCTAGACTTCTGCGTAAAATTCACCCTGTTTTCCACAGTAGCTTGTTAAAACCTTATCGAGGCTCCACTATAAGACCTCCCCCAAAGAAAGCACCTGGGCCCCTCGTAGTTGCAGGGAAGACCCATTACGAAGTGAAACATATTCTTGATTCCAGAATCTTTAAAGGCAAAGTACAGTACCTAGTACAGTGGAAAGGATACCCGCTATCTGAAGCCACCTGGGTGAAATCATGCGAGGTAGAAGCCGACAAACTCATCAAAAGATTTCATGCAAAATATCCCAACAAACCGAAACCTAATCATTAACATATACTTTTGTTTATATTACAGGATTGGTCGTTTTTGTAAGGGGGGCCGGATGTCAAGGCTGCTAACATCGAATGTTATGCTTGACATTATATATGGATGCAGACATTCACTATTTAACCTGTGTATTACTTTAAGAGCCACTAATAGATAGTAGGGGAGGGAGGGAGTGAAAGAATGTGTTAGGAACTATTTAGCCATAACAACATCTCAACACAGCGTCTTCAAAGAATGAAATGTGAGAAGATAGATAGTGGCGGGAAAGATAGCTCACACTCTAAACTAATTGGGGAATGTGATTTATGACCTGTCATTGAGGGAGGAGGAAATGCTCAGACACTGTGGGAAGAAGGAGGAGTTTTCCAGTTTTTGGCTTCACTTTATCCGTACTGGAGTATGTTGCATAAATAAAGAGTATTCTGAACAAAATGAATCAGATTTCCTTAAGATTGCTTCTTCGCTCCGGAGCATAACACTGGGTTTTGGATGCAGCACTTAAGGCGTGGGCCAGAATCTTAATGACACTGTAGGTATAGCCATCATTTTGGATCTTCATCCTATTATTTTTCTCTTGGGTCTCCACTGGTGCTTTCTGGGTGCATCTTCTCCGGCCTTTGACAGAAAAGATGTGTTTTGAAACAGAACAGTGAAAATACTCAGCTTTAAATTCAGGTTCCACAAAGAAAGTATCTTTATAGGCATCATCTTTTCTCCAACTCTTTTTCCACTGAAAAGGAAAGCTCCAAATACTATGGACATGTTTGAGACGCCAATCCTTTCGCATGATATATACTCCAAACGTTGTCATGATCCAGACTTTTCCTTCAATGGGTCCTGGCATACCTTCAAATGTTGAATGGAAAGGAAGAATTCTGTTCCAAATGGAAGCAACTTCTATGAAGTGAACAAAGACGTTGACTTGACTCCACTTAGAGAGGGCATCCCTGAGGAATGCGGTATGTCCAGTCATTGAGAATCGTTGTGATATAACAACACAAATTCTATTCTTGACAAGCGTAGGAGTAAAAGTCCTCATGAAATTCTCTCCCTTCTCTGTGTCTGGAGCAAAGAGACCAATCAGAGTCCATCCAAAATGGAGAAGCAATAGGACAATTCCTGGGTACTGGAATCCTTCTTTGGGGAGCATCGGATGAAAAAAAGGGAATTGACTTTTATCACTCAGGGCCTCTGAAGCAATGTTATTACTGACCTGAAAAAACAATGAAGAATTCTGTGTTATATTTGGGGTCCTACCAAGTCCCAATTTTAGCTTTTAATGAATCCAATTTTTTTCTCATGCACATATTAGAACAGTTTCTTGTTGATTAGACATTAGGCCATATCAAGATATAGAATGTAAAAGAGAGAACATTAACAAAATAACATATAAATTTAGAATTAAAAAAAATAGTGCAATAGAATAAGCATAAAGAATGAAAAGAGTATTTCTTTATGACCTCAGAATTTACCACAATTGGATTATAATTTCCTCCCAAAAAGGGCTTTATTATATATAATTTTTGAATTCTGAACACAGAGAAAATATGTTTATTTTTAATATTAGGATCCCAATAGGTTATTTCTCTAAAGTGCAGTCCAAGATTTTGATCTCCCTCTTTCTTATACAAGTGGCATTCATAATAATAGATGTATTACATCTTCTATCTCTGGAGCTCCACAAATACAAGTATATTCATTGTAAGATTTGGAAGATTTAAGTCAATATTTGTAAATTTGGAATGTACATTTGTAGCAGCTATTGCATTCCAATGTGCCAACTTTACAGAGAATGGTTATATTTTTCTTTGTTTTGAAAATCTTAGATTGTTTGTGCATCAATTTTTTTAGATTTTTTCTTCAATTGTAAAAAGACAGGGAGACCACAGTTCCTAATATAATTAGTCAGTTATACACTTCAAGAACTTTTTAATTGTGGACTTCCGGTTCCTGTGGCAGTGCCTGCGGTCAGGCAAAGAGTATGCTTTCTTTGCCGACCGGTTTCCCCCCGCCGGTAGACCCTGGACAGGGTCGAAAGTCGCCCCGGAGAGGTGACCACCGTAGAGGAGGGCACTCGCTGATTGCAGAGGAAGGGGCAACTCCCTCTGCTATCCGAGCAATCACCTTTGGGCCGACGGGGAAAAGATCGGCCAGTAACATGGCCGATCACTCAGCTGCTCTGGCCGAAAGTCACAGCAACATCTAAGCATAAAGACCCACCGTGGAAGATCCGGGTGAGACCTTTCTTTCCCTCTTGATATTTTACTCATTTCCCTGTGAAAAGCTCTTAGAAATTGCTTCCCCCCTTGAGAAAGCAGCCTTTGATCACTTGGGGAAAGAGCTGTGGAAAAAGAAAAAAATGACTAATTTCTATTGTTTGTTTGAGCGGCTGGAATTCGGAGAACCCTGAGGAAAAAGGAGAAGAGAAGGATCCTTGCTGTGACTCTCTCTCTCTGCCTGCTTGTTTTCAGCTTAAGTGGAAACCTTTAGGGAGGGGGGTGGAGTGTTCTTCTTCTTCCCCCCCTTCTGAATAGTGCTATCTACTTTAAAAACAAAAAACAAAAACGCTACGGCTCCTGGGTGAATTTATGTGGATTGCGCCCAGACGCTTGCATTTCTTTTGGAACTTGTTTGAATTTCTGCCTGCTGTTTTTGATTTTATAATACAAAGTATACTCCCCTGAAAAATGGATCTGTTCGCTCTAGGATTACAATATAATAATTGAGACACCAGTTGCTATTATTTATTTGGATTATAAATTAGATATTCATAATATTGACTGGGACTTTTGCTGTCTTTATTTTTGTACTTGCTTTTTCCTATTTTTGTTTGGATTTTATATTTTATAAAATTGCAACTCAGCTTTTAAGTTGAAATTCTACTAAAAAAACGAAGAATGGAATCCCACTCACAGCTTAACTATGGATTTATATTAGAAAAAATCTTGGAAACAAAGGAGGAATTAAAAAAACATTTTAGAATGCTTCGGAAAAGGGAAATCCCAGAGTTAAAAACTGAAATTCAACTTATTGGACATGATACACAACTAGGTCTACAACTTAACGATATGGAGGAAACACATTTACAATCTATTGAAGAGGAAGATACTACATCTTATACACAAATGACAGAGACTTTGGATGACCAAAGGCAGAGTTCAATTAAAACATCTATAATTTTAAAGGCAACAGGAACAGACTTTCAGATACGAGACGTTAAAAATGCTGACAACATGAATAAACAACGAACAATCACCATATTGATTAAAACTGATTACATAGTGCAGACAACAGTGGAGAAAAGAGAAGAAGACTATGACTGGATTCAATTGTTGTATGGTCAAATACTATGGAAGGAATTAGAAGCCCTATTGTGGAAACCTGCTTGGCACAAAAAGAAAGCTAGAATTAGGTTTAAAAGTCAGAGCTAAAATTTTATTGGATGGGTAAAAATGGCTTTTAGAGACTTTGACTGAACTAATATGCCTGAGATTCCTAAGGTTCAAGACTTTGATCCGGATGGCAAGATGGAAAATTGGAAAATCTAAAATTAGGAGTTGGATAGAGATTGGTGAAATATTTAACTATGATTTATAAAAATATTTGATAGAGTACAGGAAATAAAATATAGACACATATATATATATATAGATAGATAGATAGATAGATAATAGGCATATTATAAGTCTATTTTAGAAACAATTATTGTTTTATCATCTCAGGCTTGAATCTAAAATGGTTTTAAAACAGAGAAGTATAAATTGAACAACTGGAATAATATCTATATCTTAAAAATAATCTATACTATATGGGTACCCGAATTGTATACTATATGTTTATATAAGGCCAAATTGGAATATGTTAAATTGTGAGTTAGTTAAGCCTGAAAACAGGTGGAAATATTATTGATATTGTGTGTGTGTGGTTTTTTTTCTACTTGTTTTTTCGTTTCTTGCTTAGAAAGGGAAACTTTAAAGAAGTAACTCAAATTGTCTATGTATGATTATATTTTTTACTTTGTTGTATGGAGCGCCCTATCTTCACGATGGGTTCCAAGCACTTGGTTGTAAAACAAACAAAACCAATAAAACTTGTTATATATATATAAAAAAAGAACTTTTTAATTGAAATTTGTTTTTTCTAACAGAGTTTGGGGACTCTGACAGTTTCCATACCATTAATTTTATTAAAAAAAATACATGCCCTAATTTTATAAATTGTATAAATTCCCAGTTCAGCTCTCATGGCAGTAGCTGAAGTCCTTTTATCCATCCTCAAGATACTTCTCAGATGATGTAATGGGATTTGTTCTAGAAGTGGTATAAATTAAATCTCAAATTCATAATTCAGGCTAAGGAAGCTGATTTTTTAAACATTCTTTTAACAATGCATTCACTTGTGCCTTTGGTCTAAATGAGCTCCTTTAACGTTGAGGGAGCCCAGATCCAGTCACAGAGAAAAGTTCCCCCAGGTGTGAACATGCTCGGTTGCCTCCTCATCGATAAGCCCTATATGGCAATGATTTCATTTTCCAAACATCATAATGTTTGATTTTGACATAACAACAACAACAACAACAACAACAACAACAACAACAACAACAACAACAATAATAATAATAATAATAATAATAATAATAATAATAATAATAATAAAAAGTTGGAAGGTACCTTGGAGGTCATCTAGTTCTAGTCCAACCCCCTGCTCAGGCAAGAAACCCTATACCATTTCAGACAAATGGCTGTCCAGTCTCTTCTTAAAAACGTCCAGTGTTGGAGCATTCACCACTTCTGGAGGCAGGTTATTCCACTGGTTAATTGTTCTAAATGTCAGGAAGTTTCTCCTTAGTTCAAGGTTGCTTCTCTCCTTGATTAGTTTCCATCCATTGCTTCTTATCCTGCTTTCAGGCGCCTTGGAAAATAGCTTCACTCCCTCTTCTTTGTGGCAGCCCCTGAGATATTGGAACACTATCATGTCCCCCCTCGTCCTTCTCTTCATTAAACTAGACATACCCAATTCCAGCAGCCGTTCCTGATATGCTTTAGCCTCCAGTCCCCTAATCATCTTTGTTGCTCTTCTCTGTACTCTTTCTAGAGTCTCAACATCTTTTTACATCGTGGTGACCAAAACTGGATGCAGTATTCCAAGTGTGGCCTTACCAAGGCCTTGTAAAGTGGTATTAATACTTCATGTGATCTTGATTCTCTCCCTCTGTTAATGCAGCCTAGCACTGTGTTGGCCTTTTTGGCAGCTGCAGCACACTGCTGGCTCATATTTAAGTGATTGTCCACTAGGACTCTGAAGTCCCTCTCACAGTTACTGCTATTGAGCAAGGTACCCCTTATACTATACCTGTACATTTGGTTTTTCTTGCCTAAATGTAGAACCTTGCTTTTTTCACCATTGAATTTCATTTTGTTAGATAGTGCCCAGTGTTCAAGTCTGTCCAGATCCTCCTGTATCTTAAGCCTGTCTTCTGGAGTGTTGGCTATTCCTGCCAGCTTGGTGTCGTCTGCAAATTTGATGAGTTCCCCATCTATCCCCTTGCCCAAATCATTGATGAAGATGTTGAAGAGCACTGGGCCCAGAACAGAGCCCTGGGGCACCCCACTACACACTTCCCTCCATGTAGATGCAGTTCCATTGAAGACCACACGCTGAGTACGGCCGGTCAGCCAGCTACGGATCCATCTGGTGGTGATGCTGTCTAATCCACATTTTTCTATCTTATTAAGTAGTAGGTTGTGATCTACTTTATGAAATGCCTTACTGAAGTCCAAGTATTTCACAGAATTTCTGATCCACTAATTTTGTCATTTGGTCAAAGAATGCAATAAGATTTGTCTGGCATGATCTGTTTTTGACAAACCCATGTTGGCTTTTGGTAATGACTTTGTTTGCCTCTAGGTGTTCGCTGATTCATTGTTTGATTATCTTAGCCATAATCAGATTATTATTATGAGAATAGGAGCCAAGTCCTCTTAACAGCACATGCAAACCAAATGTCATATCAGCAGCAACCTTTACTTGCAGTATGGTAAGAATTAGTCCTATTTCTCATGGTTCCAATGAGCCCAAAACACCCTCTCAAACAAGAACATAAAGTAATTGGTTTGGAATGGACCATGAAGGTCTTCTAATCCGTCCCTGCCCATAACAAGTGATCCTATACCATTCCAGACAAAATGAATTTCCAGTCTCTTTTTGAAAACCTTAAGTAATGAAGCACCCACAATTTCATGAGGCAAGCAGTTCCACTGATTAATTGTTCTCACTGTCACTGGATTTTGAGCAGGGTCAATATTCTCAGTTCTATTTTAAGGGCAGTCAATTTCTTCCATAATATTTCTTTGTTTACTGTGTCAAATGCTATAAAGGCAGCAAACCATTATTTCCTCTGACTGATATTTTTATATTTAGATGGTTCAAGACAAAACAATTGTCAAATCTACTTAAAGACTGCTCGTGCTTCTACAAGGAGAAGCTGACATGTATTTAAACCACAATATCTGTTAGACAAATGGGCCTGGAATTGCTAGGGACCTTTTTATTCCATTTTTTAAATATATAAGAACTGCAATTGCCATCTTTGACCCAAATGGGTATGGCAGGTATTATTTATATATGTAAATGAACCTGTCAATAGAGGGTCCCACCAGCTGGGATATTTCTTGAATTGTTCAGCTGGTAGAAAATCTTCTCCAGGGGCTATATTGTTCGTCTGACCTTTTATGATGAATTTGATCATGAGCATCTTAGGGCAAAAATAGTTAAGATGTTGAGTAATATATATTTTAGCTTTTTTATATATAAAATGGTTAATCAATGTTAATGCTCCCTACAGATTCATAACACTTATATATTTCATCAACAGTTAGAAAGATAACCCAGTGGAACTCTGTTTATAAATCTGGGATTTGTTCTTGATTGAGAATATCATTACTTTGGCTAATATCATGACACAAATGTGAGCTTTTCTTTGGTGCTACATCTACTCATTGTGCAGAAGACTCTTTGATTCAAAACAGAGCCTCTCCTCACCTTCACAAGTATGAAGCAAAAGCCCTCAAAGCATTCAGGATGGTCTCACGAGTAGATGTTTCTGTTCTGAACCTTCCTCCTCCCTCCCTCCCACTGTTACCTCAGTCCCCAGTCATGAAACCTACAAAGGCCACAGTGAAAAAGAGTTATTGAATTCCATAGAGAAAAAATGGTTTTGTTCTATCACTCACACATCAATTTACCAGATAGAGGAAAAACAAACACAAACCTGGGCGACTTTGTAGGGGCCTCCTAATGTTGACATCTGGATGGAGATGTCTTCAAAAGCTCCATCAAAAAGAGCCAAAAGGTTATCCTTTCTTCCACAGCTGTATTTGGGAACATTGGCTTCTCCAGAAGAGAGCATGTCCAGCAAGGCATCTGAAGTGCCGAGTGTGTTCAAATAGTTGTCATGGATGTTGTAGCCAAGTGTGCAATTGTGCAGGAGCTGGTGATTTTTATTAACCACTTCAATATTGAAAATTATTGGTAGTATTCTTTTCTTTTCATAAGGTAAACTAGTGTAAAACCATGCTCATGTTAATATTAACATCAACAGCAAAAACTAAATACCTTTTCTCTACTTAATCCTCTTTTTCTCCACAAGCTAACTGAGACTTAATCCAATATTGATCCCAAATCAGAGGCAAATGATAGCCACCCATCACCATTTAATATTGTAAATGTTGAGAAGAAAGGATGGAGATAGTTCTCCAAAAGGATTAAAATTAGAAATATTCTATTTGTAACAGTATTAATTTTCATCGGTCCAGTAAACAGGTTGCAGAATATTTCAGTGATTAAAGTAGCACAATCATAAAAGGAAGAAGATATTTGATAATTGACCGAGAAAAGTGATTCTAAAAACAAGTCATCCTCTATTCCTATAAAAATCAGGCATAGAATATCAATCAGTGGGTATAAAAATGTGGAAATGACCTCGGCAGTGGAAACTTAAACAATCACTACTTTCAACAAAATTTAGTATTCAAGTCATGAGTTTAGGATTGAACAGGGAGAGGAAAATAATGTGGACTTTTTTCAGGTTTTAATTGCCTCGTGTTTGGATTGGAGCCTCTCCCAGAAAATAAGACAAAAGAGGGAAGCCGTGGAAATCAAAAGGATTCAAAAAATTAGTTAGATCCTGCAATATAGGAGTAAGTAAAATAAAAAATGGGGAAAAAAGAAGAGTGTTAGAACTGCAAATGGAGGGAATGAAACTCTATTGCATGACTTACAACCAAATCTGACTAGAAGGAGCCATGTTGAAAGGTAACGTTGCAGGTGCTATTTCTGATGGAGAGATGACTATACCAATGAGAAGATCTCCTGGCCTATAATAGATCCATGGCTTTTCTCCATCCTGGTGGTCCAAATTCAGTGGGCACTTCATTCTCAGCTTCCCAGAGAGTGTCTGGGACACCAGGAGCATCAGAAGCAAGGGGTCCATAATTCATGGGGCGGAATCAATCTCCTTCCCCTTTCTAAAAAAAGAATTAGAATTCAAAGCACTCTGACAGGGCTTAATATCCAGTGGCTTTCCTGATTCAAACAGAGAAACCAAGATTCACCTGAAAGAGAGAGAAAATATATTAAAGAGCACAGCTCCTGTCTGTCCTGTAATGTGAGCCACAAAAAGCATAACCTGTGATATTTATCCTTTTCTGATGCAAGATCCCTTCCATGTTGCTTCAGTCTGATTTTTATATCAAAGGCAGTCACTGGAGACATAGGAGAAGAGATCTCAGAGACAGGGAGGGTGATGATTGCAGTGAGAAGGAGCATCTGCTCTTGGGACCCAGAACTTCTTCCATGTAAGGAGGGGTAGCTGGAGAAAAGCATGTTAGAGAAAAATCACAGATACACCCCTTGGGGCAGTGTTCTGTAGTGGTCTTAGCTGTTCCTGTTAGGATATGTCCAGAAAGTCATGCTGGATGGAGATAGTTCAACAGCCAGGAAAGTGACTTCTGCTGTCCTTCAATGGGGTCTCTTGCCTCCAGAGGCTGTTAGGGAAGGTTACCCAGAGTTATGGACTTTGATGCCATTCTAGGTTGGTGACACTTAACTCTAGTGCTGCCTGTGCTTTATCTCCATGGAAGCACTCAGTATCCTTCAATCCAGCCTAATATTAAGAGTAGGGCCTGTCTGGAATTTTCTTTAGAAAATAGAATAGAATAGAATAGAATAGAATAGAATAGAATAGAATAGAATAGAATAGAATAGAGCTGGAAGGGACCTAGGAGGTCTTCTAGTCCAGCCCCCTGCTCAAGCATGAGAACCTATACCATCTCAGACAAGTGACTGTCTAGCCTCTTCTTAAAAATCTCCAGTGATGTAGCACCCACGATTTCTGGAGGCAAGCTGTTCCACAGGTTAATAGTCCTCACTCTCAGGAAGTTTCTCCTTAATTCCAGGTTGCTTCTCTCTTTGATCAGTTTCCAACCATTGTTTCTTGTCCTGCCCTCTGGTGCTTGGGAGAATAACATGACCCCTCATTTTTCATGAGATCTCCATATATTAATCTTAAATTGGAGCTGATTTTATAATTCCTTATAACTGAAGTGAAATTTTATTTGCCATCTGTTCTAGGAATATCAATTTTTGCATGAGAGCTGACTAAGAGGAGGAAAGTGACAGCACGTGGATCGCATCATTGGCTAAGAGAGAGAAAATTGTAGAGTGGATAGAAGTGATTGTTATAGTTTCCTTGACACTTTCTGTGTTTTCTTTCCGTACTGATACTATGAGAGCCATTAAATTTTGAAGTTTCTTGGTTTAAGTAATAAAATTGTGCTATGAGGTCTGCAGCTGAGATGGTGGCAGTAGTGGATGGTGTGACCTGGTTTCTTTTCACAACCACCCAGAAGTTGGTTTAGGGGGACCTTGTGGCAGTTCCTCTGGTTGTGTAGATGCACTTGGTGTGGTGCGACACCTGTGACATTCCCATCTCTGAGGCTTTGCTTGAAACTCCACCCCAGAAGACATCCAAGTGCTTCAGATGTACAGTTCAGAGTTTATCTTGGTCGATTGTTGATGGATTATGTTTCTCATCTGGAGGGGGGATGTTCTACATTTAGGCAAGAAAAACCAAATGTACAGGTATAGTATAGGGGGTACCTTGCTCAATAGTAGTAACTGTGAGAGGGACCTCGGAGTCCTAGTGGACAATCACTTAAATATGAGCCAGCAGTGTGCTGCAGCTGCCAAAAAGGCCAACACAGTGCTAGGCTGCATTAACAGAGGGATAGAATCAAGATCACATGAAGTATTAATACCACTTTACAATGCCTTGGTAAGGCCACACTTGGAATACTGCATCCAGTTTTGGTCACCACGATGTAAAAAAGACGTTGAGACTCTAGAAAGAGTACAGAAAAGAGCAACAAAGATGATTAGGGGACTGGAGGCAAAAGCATATAAGGAACGGCTGCTGGAATTGGGTATGTCTAGTTTAATGAAGAGAAGGACGAGGGGGGACATGATAGCAGTCTTCCAATATCTCAGGGGCTGCCACAAAGAAGAGGGAGTCAAGCTATTTTCCAAAGGACCTGAAGGCAGGAGAAGAAGCAACGGATGGAAACTAATCAAGGAGAGAAGCAACCTAGAACTAAGGAGAAACTTCCTGACAGTTAGAACAATTAGCCAGTGGAACAACCTGCCTCCAGAAGCAATGAATGCTCCAACACTGGAAGTTTTTAAGAAGAGACTGGACAGCCATTTGTCTGAAATGGTATAGGGTTTCCTGCCTGAGCAGGGGGTTGGATTAGATGACCTCCAAGGTCCCTTCCAACTTTATTATTATTATTATTATTATTGTTGTTGTTGTTGTTAATATGGACAGCTTGGCCTAGAAGGGAGAACTGGGGGTTTGAGTGGGAGGGGGAGCTGATGGGATGGGCAGGTCCATCCTTACAATGACGAGCATAGAATGACCAATATCCTAACTCTATTAGCTGAAAGTTGTCCCACTGTAAGGTCTTCACTTTCCATTCTCAGTGCCTGCCTACCAGATCTTTGGTGGCTCCAGGTACCGGCTGTTGTTTTTGAATGCCAAGTGGATGTGTAACATGGCTTCTCTCGTCCATGATGTTACCTGCCATGTCTCCCTGAAGCCTAGTTGTGCCCTGAGGGCATTTAACCTCTCCTCAGTTCCAAATGCGGCCATCTACTTTGTGGGTTTGCCTCAGGTGTGAGCCCAGAGAAGTGGAGTAGGGGTGGCTGTGGTCATCCTTGGCTTGTTATAGTCTCTCAGGAGGCTGCACGTAAAACTATCTCAGGGTGGCTACAAGAACATTTTCCCAGGCTGCTGAAGTATGTTGTGTGAATGTGGCCCTTACAGGAAGAAAAGTGTCTCCCGTTTAATTCTGCTACAAATAATTCTTCACCTAGTCCCTGCTGAATTGATATGAATAATTCACTGACCCATTGGCCAACAGTTTCAATCTCCAAAAATAAATCATGGTTAAAAGTTGCAAGTGTGAATGCAGGCATTTGTAAAGTGACCAGGTTAAGGGGGTTGTATGGCTATGAGCAGAGACAGTCTGGTGTAGTGGTCAAGGCGTCAGACTAGTAACCAGGATACCATGAGTTCTAGTCCTGCCTCGGGCACAAACCCAGCTGGGTAAACCTAGGCCAGCCAACCTCTCAGAGCCCTGGGAAAGAGACAATGGCAAACCACTTCTGATAAACCCGGTCACCTATGGTCTTCCTGATTACTTTCACACACAGCCAGTTGAGGCTGTGGGACTTCCTGAGTCTGGCTACAGTCTTGCAAAACCAGCTGAGTGGACTACAATTTGCTAAACACGGGCAGATTTTTTTAAAAAACTAGTTGCTCTGTGTAGAAGCAGCAGGAAAACTCCAATCCTGATCGTGACAGTGAGTAACAAGTCCTCATGAAGGCTGCAGACAGGCCGGTGAAGTTGGGGTCCTGGAAGGGCAGGAGGGCTGCAGGAGGTGGTTGTCCCTTCCTGTCAAGGGCAGGGAGGGCGTGCTGGAAAAGAGGAAGGCAGATGGAGCCCCTTCGTGATCTGGTTCAAGCAGACTCAGGCATGGTTGGAAAACGTTTCTTTGAGGGTGAAGCCTTCCTAGCAGACAAGGGTGGGAGAGCAGCAGTGACATCACAGGAAGGGTGGTTCCCCAGATTGGGGGGTCCAAGTCAATGCACCCCCTTCTGTTAGCAGCACAGTACAGCATGGATGGTCAGGCAGGAACCCCTTCAGGAGGCGAGTCCCAGGCACCTGCAGGCTAGGAGACCTCACCTGAGTCTAGGGTGTTTGCACCCCTGTTTGCATTTGGCCAGCTCAGCACACCCAGCATTGTTGGGACCCCCTCAGCCTCCTTTGCAGGACTCAGTTGCAGAGACCTGCAAGTGTGTTGTGTGAGTGTCCCACCAGGTGGCTGACAGTTGTGCGTGCTCTGCAGAATTGAACCGACTGAGTCAAACTCCTCTGACCATCATGGAAGTGTGTGCTCTCCTTAACCTGGATTGGGGAGAAATCCTCTTTCCTGAGCTGGGTGGAGTCATCAATTGAATTAACAGGTGAAGTTCACAGCTCATGTTTAGGCCATCCAGTTTTTTTCAGGCATTTCTGCACTATTTTTAGCAAGCTGGACACATCTCAGCCTGGCACTGACCGCAGGGAGGGGCAAAGGTTTTGGGCTTCAGAGGGAAACAGATTAATAGTGGCTTCTTTCTCCCTTGCATTCCCAAAGAAACCTGTAAGGAGCAGGGACTTTGGTCATCCATAGAGCCCCTGACAATATTGACTGAGATTTTAAAACTTTAAATATAAAGTTTAAGTTTAAGTTTAAATTAAAATTAAAATAATATTAAAATTCCAGTAGCTGGGAACCTTGTTCTCTGTCAATGTGTGAAGCACATCATCAAGCTAAGCCAGCATCTGGTTTAGATATTTTGGCATGATACATTATGCCAATGTAGCAGTTCTCTTCCCTTAACCTAAGTTAAGGGTGTTGTGTGAACTCATCCAGCTGGTTGTGCTGCAGAGAGTTGACATGAATCTCCCAGTGCTGACAAGGAGGATGGTTTCATGTCCTCATGAAGGCAACTGGGGGGGTGGGGAATGAAGCACGGGTCCTGAAGAGCCAGGAGTGATAGAGGGGCCTACAGGGGGGTCTGTGGGCCTTCCTGGCAAGGGCAGGGAGGGATCTCTGGAAGAGAGAAGGGAAGGCAGAGCCCTTAATCCGATCCAGTCAGGGCAGCCTTGGGTGTGATCAGAAACGTCTCTTCTGAGGGAGGGGCCCTCCTCACATGCAGTGGGACAGAGCAAATGAAATTTCATTGCTTGCTTCCTTGCTTTTATTTATTCTTTGATTCTCTGCAGTCAAAGTAAACTTACAGATTTTGAACCAACCTAGAAGTCAGGAGAAATTTCCTGATGGTGAGAACAATTAATCAGAAGTTGTGGGTGCTCCAACACTGGAGTTTTTCAAGAAGAGACTGGACAAACATTTGTCTGAAAGGGTTAATGATAAGGTCTCCTGCTTGAGCAGGGGGGTTAGACTAGAAGATCTCCAAGTTCCCTTTCAACTCTGTTATTCTGTTTCGGGCATGCAGTATATCTAGCAAATTTAAAGAGGGTAGAGGTTTGAGGACAGAGGTGGGGAGTTTAGTTTTAGCACCTAATTTGGGGAAGGAGGTGAAAGATGAGCAAATTTGTCTCTCCCAGCTTTTTTGTGTCCTTTATTGAAGAGATGTGGGTTTTTTTGGGGGGGGAGCAAGGGGGGGAGTCAAAGCCATGGAAAGGTTTCAGGAAGTTCATCTGAAGCTCCCACCTTAGGATGCAGTGTCTGGTTTCCCAAGCCTAGCAAGAGCCAGGAGAGCTTTGCAGTCTCCCAACAGCCTGAAGATCAGGCTGGAAAGCTTCAAAAGCAGCCGCCATTTCTACAAGGACTCGTTGGAGTATTGAAAATGGTGGCCACTTCCGGCAGGCCTGGGGATCAAGCCCAAGCACTGCAGGGTCCTGTTGGGGGAGAGATCGAAGGGGGAGAGAGGGAGGGCACTGCAGCATCTTCATGGTCAGTCTGAAGGGCAAATGACCGCAGGGGCATTGCAGACATCATAACTTTGAAAGAGGTTTGTATATAATTTTTGGGTATCCGTCATAATTTTGAATATTTGTTAAATGGCCTTTCATATCACGAGTACTAACAATAATACATTGTGGGAGTTCGAATCCCGGGGTCCAGCGCCTGCTGGACGGACCAGTGGTTGTGGGAGTTCGAATCCCGGGGTCCAGCGCCTGCTGGACGGACCAGTGATGTACGTTAGCCTAGGCCAACGGACCTTGCGTTTGGTAGATAGGAAACACACGGACAACATGTTTCTTCAGGTTGAATCAGCAAGCAAGAGCGCAGAAGGATCTGCGTGCTTTTCTTTTATTGGTACACTTACGTCACAGCAGGAGGTTGTAAAGGGTGGGTTTTGCCAGGAAATGAAACTTAAAAGGGTACCTTATCCTAACTCAGGAAATATAAACTTCAAAGGCATAGCTTATCTCAACTCAGGAAATATAGACTTTAAAGGCATAGCTTAGAAAGTGATAACTTGTAAGACATAATTCAGGAAGACATAACTCATGACTTATCTCAGGACTTAAAAGGCATGGACACTTGAAAGGCATGGAAACCTATCTTAACTCAGGAAATGGTTGCAACATCTCCACTGTTTTTATTTTTTAAAGTTCAATCTCTATCCTACTTGTGGCCATAATCTGCATCCTCCGAAACAGAAAAGGGCAACTCCATAAGAATACGAGATTCTTGCTTGGGGGCAAGAGCCTCCATGGCTAAGTCTGATTCAGTATCGGAACAGTTGGAGTCCTTGTCAGACAGTGTCAGTAGGGCAACCTTTTCAGAGGGGTGGAATTTGGGTTTCAAGGGTTCATATATATTGTTTGAGGCAAGCATAACATTAATCTTAGAAAGATTAGAATCCAAACCATTCAAACGATCCTTGAGAAATTGCAAAAGGCGTGAAAAAACACATGGGCCAATCATACATAATATAAGCAAAATTATACAAGGTCCTAAAATAGCAGAAAGCAATGTAGTAATCCAGGGAAAGAAATTAAACATACTTTGATACCAGGATTGTTGGGAGAACCTTTCCTGTTCCCTGTCTTTTAATCGTTTGCGTAACTCATTCATAGAGTCGCGCACAATGCCAGATTGATCAGAATAAAAACAACATTCTTCTTTTAAGGCTACACACGTTCCACCTTCCTTTAAAAATAAAAGGTCGAGGGCACGCCTATTCTGCAAAACTACTTCAGCAAGAGACGACAAAGAAGTTTGAAGGGCAGAAATTGAAGTCTCAATGCGGGAAAGATCATTATCTATTTCTAGACTGAGTTTTTGTATTTGTTGTTGGTTGACAACTAAAGCCGCAGCTCCAGTAGCTGCTCCTGCGACACCTAATCCTAAAAGAACTGAAAGGGTTAGGGCTGTAACAAATTCACGTTTTACACGTAGGTGGTATTCCGGGGGTTCCATAAGGGAAACAAAATCAGAGGGGGAATAATAAGTGATTCTAGGGACTAAGCGTACCTGAATACAAAAGGCTTTTTGTTGTATAAGGACATCCCCTGATACACAGGCTGTGGCACCTGTAGAGCAAGCCCAGATGGAGTTGTTGCCGGGGATGAAGAATTGGCCCTTTAAGCTGGCAGAAATATTACCATTACTCAAGGTAAAAAGAGAGTTATAACCTGCCATATTTACACTGCCCGATCTTTTCTGGGTGAGCCAAACATCACATTGGTATTTGCCAGTGGTGATATTAGCACAATATTGAGAATAATTTGCAGGAATGTTTCCCAAGCAACAACCATGTCCCATAATATAAGTAATAGTGATGGATGTTGAGTTCCATCTGCAAGAGTCATCTTTAGTAGCATTCTTAATAGGTTCGATGGAGCCAACAGCGTCATAAAAGGGTGGAGTGGCTGATAAACAGAGCCAACAGTGGTCGGTTTGTGATGAAGAATTAACAGCACTTTTTAGCAAAAAGGAAGAAGCATTGACAAGGTTAATCAAGGGATTAGGCATATTATGTACAACGGACTGTAAAAAAACAGGTTGAATGCTTTTGTTAGGACCTATAGGAGGGGAATGTGGTGACTGGATTGTGAGACGAATGGAAAAAACTCCGCCGTCGTTTCCAGAACCGCTCCATTCTCTTCCACCCCAAGAATATCCGACAGCCCATTGCTCTGCAGTCAAAGTCTTTCCTTGGGATGTAAAGGTAATGTTCATTGGATTTTTCCGCTCACCACAACAATACAAATTAAAAGGGCAGGAAGGAGAAGGGTGTTTGCCATTACTACGGTTAATGGCAATATAATCATTTGAGCGAGGGGCAGTCCAGGATATAGCGCCCGTAGAAACACAAGACCATGAGGCACAGTATTTATCCAATAAAGTGCCACATTGATATTTTTCCTCAGGCGTCTTTGGTTCGGGACAAAAATACAGGTCCCACCATGTTGCTTCTAGTGGAGAAGGTGTGCACGAACCTTGTTTGTCCCAAATGTTAGTTTGGAGAGATTTTGAAGCAAATTTGTTGACCCCGGTACCCATTTTGGCAAAGTCAAAATGTAAGATAGGGAACCAGGGCCATATTGTGTATTTGGAGATTTGGAATAATACCTGATTTTCAAAGTCACGAACAGTCCATGTGTAGTTGAGGGGTCGATGAGGATTAGGATCAGGAGATCGCCGTCGTCGAGAATGAATGATGTGTTGGTGTGAGCGAGGTTGCTTTGTGGAATGAAAGTGTTGTAAGTGAGGTGAGGTAAAAATACGGGCGGCCAGGTCTAGGAAGGAGCGGGGATGAGGAACAAAGTTGTAAGCAAGTAAACGAGGAGACAAAGGAGGTTTTGCATAGCTCGCCACTGATGCGAGGTCAAAAGAATGTGTAGTATAAGTACCATAGGATGAAAATCCAGACACATAATAGCGCCCCGTAGTCTCAGGGGTCACAAGAATAGCAAGAGTTATGTGACAAGGGTAATGAGCATAGGTGAGGGAAATAGAGGGAGATGGTGGAAGAGGAATGCCACGATTAGGATACTGAGAAAACACAAAGGGACAAAAGGATTGACCTTGGTCATAACAATGAAAAAGGGCAGTAGTATTGAGATCAAGAAAAGAGAAAACAGGACCACAATATAGGCCTTTATGAAAATTTAGAGGAATTCTCAGGTGCTTTGTCATCATGGGAAGGTGCAGTGTGGACATCATGGGGAAGGAACTTGTCAAGAGTGTCATCAAAAGCAGGGTCCACATGATTGATGCAAAAGTGTTGGACCCCTGGACAATATGGGTGGTGCAATAGGCAGTTGTTACACCAATAACAGCACGTACATCCACACTCACAAAGGCAATGATGGCACATCCGATGGAGTTGGTGGGTTGTGTGGAGTGATGAAATATGGGCGAATACAACGAGCAGGACCCACAAAACTCTGTCGGGTAGTTGAACTGCAGCGTAGCCTCTTCCCCAGGTGATGAGTTCGGCTGGACCTTTCCAAGTTGGATCCGGGAGCTGCCTGTAGTATACAAGTGGTCTTGAAGTTGGGACAACAGGTTTAGTAAAGTGTCGAGATGCAGCAGACAAAGAAGGAGTGCCAGTGAGATTTAGAAAATTGAGAGTATACAGACAAACATTTAACACATTTTGCAGTGCCGGGAGGTTTGGGGGGCATAAGCCCTTGGACCCCATTTAACGATCTAATGCATTTTTTAAAGTTTGATTTGCTCGCTCAACAATAGCCTGCCCTTGGCTATTGAAAGGAATTCCAAATTTGTGTACAATGGACCAGTGATGACAAAACTGTGAAAATTGTGAGCTGACATAAGCTGGGCCATTGTCTGTTTTTAATATTTTTGGACATCCCAGCACTGTAAAGGTACGAATACAGTGATTAATCACTTGTTTTGCAGCTTCCCCTTTTTGTGGGGTTGCCAAAATAAATCCGGAGAACGTATCTACTGTAACATGTAGATATTTCCACGGGGCAAATGGAGGATATTGAGTTACATCCATTTGCCAGGTATCACAGGCTTCAGTGCCTCTAGGGTTAACGCCCTGTGGGATACCTTTAGACTGTAGGCTACAGGTTGGGCATTGTTAAATTATGGCTGTAGCTTCAGCCATAGTGATTCCAAATTGTTTCATTAGTGCTTTTTTATTTTGATAAAAATAAGCATGACTGTCCCAAGGGGAGACAGGAGAAAGAGACATGAGGCAGGTAGCAGAGGCCGCAGCGTCTGCAATATCATTTCCCTTTTGCAAGAAGCCAGGAAAAGGTTGGTGGCTTCTTATGTGTGTGACAAAGTAAGGATGTTTCCTGTTGGATATTACAGTTTGTAGGGTGGAAAATAAAGAAGTTAAATCAGGGTCCAGGGAGGGAGAGAGGTATGATTGAAAAATAGTGGTGACAATTTGAGTGACATAGAGACTGTCAAGAATGAGATTTAAAGATTGAGTGGAAAATGTTTGAAAAGCTAGAATGGCAGCGGCTAGTTCCGCACGCTGAGCAGACCGTTGGGTGGCGTTATTTTTGTGTGCCATTGGTCATGAATATACCAGGCACAAGCACCAAATTGTTTACTGCCATCTGCAAAGAGTGTGACAGCATGTGGGATGGGAAAGCGTTGTAATTGGGTATCCCATGAAACATGGATATTTTGTAGGAGCTGAATGCGAGGATCAGCAGGAGGGTGGCAGGATATCTTTCCAGGCCACTCAGTGAGAGCAAGCTGCAAGGCTTCAGAGTTAGAATAGATGGTTTCCCATGTAGTGAAAGAACATGGTACATATAGGACAGAAGATTCTATTCCTGCAAGGGCTTTTGCTCGAAGGCGAGCCTTAGAGATGAGAGAGGCAAATTGAAAAGGTTTTTGGCTAATTGTGTTTCTAGGAGTGTGAGGGAGATGAAGCCATTCTAGAATCAGCAAGGAGGGAATAGTTTGGACAATAGCACATGTAGGTAAAAAAATAGTATTACACAATAAAAGAGAAAAGGGAATGTTTGGGGTCATTCGGTCAACCCACTGAATTTGTAGGGCTTGGTTGACCAATTGAATCACTTTTAAATGACTGTCCTGCAGTGGAATAACATCTGCAGGATGTTTGCCTTTGGGTAAGGCTGAAAAAAGAGGTGATAATTGAAAAGTGGTGAGACCTATATAAGGTCGAATCCAATTAATAGCACCTAAATATTGCTGTAATTAAAATAAAGTTGGTTGGTGTGGTAATTTTAATAAGGGAAAAAGTGGTGCAGCATGGGAGGCCAATAATTTATGGCCCAAATATTGAAAAGGAGGGGAGGTTTGGACCTTGTCAGGAGCAATGTGCAAACCTCCTTTTTGCAAAATTGTTGTGAGGGTTGGCAAAGTTGCAAAAACAGTACCCTTTGGGCCTGGTGCTGCGACCAAAATATCATCCATGTAATGGTAAACCAAAAAAGAGGGATGAAGGTCCCGATATGGTTGCAAAACATGGGAAACAAAAAACTGACACATTGTAGGGCTATTTAGCATGCCCTGTGGTAAAACCTTCCATTGGTAGCGCTGAGTTGGTTGAGAATTATTCAACTCAGGCACTGTAAAAGCAAATAAATGTTTATCCTGTTGATGCAAAGGAATGAAAAAACAAAAACAAAAAACAATCCTTTAAGTCAATTATCATTAAATCAAAATCTTTTGGAATTAAATTTGGGTTTGGGAGTCCGTATTACAATGCTCCCATAGGTTGTAAAACAGCATTCACTGTACATAAATCATGGAGGAAACGCCATTTGCCTGATTTCTTGTTTATAACAAAAACTGGAACAGAATAAGATTGCAACATTTTATGCCCTAAATAAAGATAAAATGTAACTGTATCTTTTCCAAGGCAACTTGCAATCCATAGATACTTGAATCATTTTGTATTTCAAAAAGCCAATTAGATTGTATTTTTGGGGTTCCAATTTAATCAAATTCCATTCAGATGAAACAAATGTTCATGAAATAGGAAAAACCTTTACAAATCTAAGCAAAGCAATTCAGTCATTTCTTTTGGTTGATGGATGTATATGTCTAACTAAACAATTTAAAACTCAAAAATTTGCAAAAGAATTGCCCAACAATTACTGCCTCCTCTTTCGAGTAAAAAAAAATAGCAAGCTGAAACTGCAAGAGTGGGCATCAAATTTCACATCCACCCCCCTTCCTTTGCTCTTAAAACAATACAGCCAGCGAAAAACGAAAGAGGCAGGAGGGGGGGGAAGAAAAAGAAACTTTGCAAAAATCTCACCACCAAAAAAATTCACATGCAGTCACATGTATAAATTCTTTTATACCTCTTCCATAAAACTTTGCACATGCAAACTCATACCATTGCGTTCCCATGTTACAACAATAAAAACTACAGTTGTACTATTCCTTTCACAGCGTGGGATGGGTGGAGGGGTGAGGGCTAACACACACACATTTACACCAGCAAATTAACTCATTCACTTCCATTCTGTTTACTTACACATATGTTTTTCAAGCAAAACTTTTTATTTTTAATTAAGGCCTTTTTTGTTTGTTGTTATCAAAGAGGGTTTTGACCCTTTTCCAAGTCTTGGAAATAACACAAAACAACACAGACATATATACACAAATACCATTAAAACAACATTTATTTAGACATATGGCTTGTCCTGCAAGAAGCGAGAAAATCATGAGATGATTCCAACCAAACATGTGGTTTTTATAGTGCCCTTTAACCATCTCCTATTTTTCTCACCATTCCAAGTCCAAACGTAACGTTCTAGGAGTTAAACATATATAAAACAAAACACACACATCAACACAAAGCACCACCAGACATTGTCTGACAGGGTTCAAACTTAACAGATTACAAAAGAGTTTCAAAACATTCCAATTGTTCAAAACGCATTGCAGAGAAGTGCAGTTTGAGTTAATTTATGTCTCTAAATTGTTCTGAAAATTTATTGTTTGGTAGTTTGATAAAACGGAAGCATTGAGTGCAGTTGCAAAACTCTGCAGAACAGAATACAGGGTTGCCTGTTTCTGTTTTGGAGGAGAGAGAGAAGGATAGAGCGAAGAGGGGGTTTTTTTTGGCTGTGCCGGCTTTGGAACGTCTTCCGTAGTAGGCACAGGTTAAAAGGAAGGGTCTGGGGATAGACAGTTGTTCCGTTAACTTTTTGCAAACAATTTGCCTTTCTGGCTAAAGAGGAAAGTTCATCCACATGCTTGGACAAAACCTTGGAAAGTGAGGACCCATACTTACGATAATCGAGCCTTTGCCAGGTGCATAAATACAGGAGCCAGAGCAGCGTTTCCCTAGACAGAGAACACGCCGTGGAGTGAATCACGTCATAGAGTGAATCACGTCGGGGTCACCAGTTGTGGGAGTTTGAATCCCGGGGTCCAGCGCCTGCTGGACGGACCAGTGGTTGTGGGAGTTCAAATCCCGGGGTCCAGCTTCTGCTGGACGGACCAGTGATGTACGTTAGCCTAGGCCAACGGACCTCGCGTTTGGTAGATAGGAAACACACGGACAACATGTTTCTTCAGGTTGAATCAGCAAGCGAGAGCCCAGAAGGATCTGCGTGCTTCCCTTTTATTGGTACACTTACGTCACAGCAGGAGGTTGTAAAGGGTGGGTTTTGCCAGGAAATGAAACTTAAAAGGGTACCTTATCCTAACTCAGGAAATATAAACTTCAAAGGCATAGCTTATCTCAACTCAGGAAATATAGACTTTAAAGGCATAGCTTAGAAAGTGATAACTTGTAAGACATAATTCAGGAAGACATAACTCATGACTTATCTCAGGACTTAAAAGGCATGGACACTTGAAAGGCATGGAAACCTATCTTAACTCAGGAAATGGTTGCAACAATACATTTTTTCTCTGCTTTGCACATATCAGCCCAATCTATGGAATATCAACGTTTACATTCCTTGAGACACATTAAATTAAAATACATTGAATGACAGTCCTGAAAAATGAATTCAGAAGAGGGACAATTTGTATAGGAAAGGAATCCCACTCATAAGAAAAGGTCTCAAATAATATTTGGCTCAGGACAACAAGTGTTAGACTGACACCCACAGAGCTACCACAAATTGTGCAGTAGAATCATAATTGCTAACCACCCTGGCTGGGGTGCCTAGTGGTGCCCCTCTTGCTATTCTGTAGGACCCCCCAATGGCTCCAGCTTCCAGCCAGAGGGAGAGTTGTTACTAAACTACATCCACAAGGCCCCAAGACCCCCAATCCTTCTATAGCATGAAGGGACTGGACAGCCATTTGTCTGAAAGGGCATAGGGTCTCCTGCTTGAGCAGGGGGTTAGACTAGAAGACCTCCAAGGTCCCTTCCAACTCTGTTATTCTGTTATTCTCTCCACAGTGGCTGGGGAGATATTTTCATTTCACAAAAGGAAAGCTTTCACATTTGTTCAAAAATGAATTGTAAAATATAAGTGCTTTTAACTAATACCAAAATTAATCTTAATACAAAGTGTTTTTTATTTCAGCTCTCTAAATTCGATAAGCTCTTTATCCACACTATTTCCTTTAATGTCAGGGGTTTATCTCAGGGGTTGCCACAAAGAAGAGGGGGTCAAACTATTCTCCAAAGAACCTGGAAGGACAAGAAGCAACGGATGGAAACTAATCAAAGAGAGAAGCAACCTGGAACTAAGGAGACATTTCCTGTTAGAACAATTAATCAGTGGAACAACCTGCCTCCAGAAGCTGTGAATGCTCCAACATTGGAGGCTTTTAAGGAGAGACTGGACAGCCATTTGTCTGAAATAGTATAGGGTATCCTGCCTGATCAGGGGGCTGGACTAGATGACCTCCAAGATCCCTTCCAGCTCTCTTCTATTCTATCGAATTTCACTGCATCTTTCTCCTTTTTATCTGTTTTTAGTTTCCATTTCATATTTTCCTTCTGTCAAAGTCTTGAATTTTTCCTTCATTTTAAATATATATATATATATATATACTCTTTCATTTTCTCCTACTCTGGGCTGCATCTGACAGAAGTTTCCTAAAAGAGAGAAGATTTCGCCTTCAACTCCTCCAGTTTTGAGCCAAGACAAAAGCCCCGCCCCTCTCCCTCCCTAGTGGCTGCCTCTAGTCCTGGCCTGCCCCTGTCGTCGTGGCAACCCAGCAGCAGCCAATGAAGCAGGAGGGAAGAGACAATGGTTGCCTAGGAGCTCAGCCACCAATCAGAATCATGGAGAAGAGTTTGAATGAACAAAGACAAAAGGGAGGGGGGACAGGGAAATATCCAATAAGGATAGAAAATCAGAAAGATTTTGTGTGATGAGAAAGAGGCAAAAACTGGCAGAAATGCAGAGGGAGGGGAGGCCGAAGTCCTGGAAGGGCCTTCCCCCCCCACCCAGAAATGGCTGCAATGAAGAGCTTCTCCTCTGGGGGGGGGGCTTGGGCAAGTGGGGGGCAGTGGCTGCCCAGGAGAGCCCGGCAGGAGGGACTTCAGGGGCCACGAGGGACCCCCAGGATGCCCCTTCTTCAGAGCCCCAGAGGGTCCCTCCAGGGAGACCCCCCTCGCCTTTCCCTCCCCAGCAAAGCCAGATCCCCCTTTGGAGACAAAGGCCCTGCATGGCTTCTCCCTGACAGGAGCCTTTCCTGGAAACACACAAAGAGGAACCGGAACTTCACAAAAACCCCATTGGCTGCATTTCCCCCTGAAATGCAACTCCAAAGCCCATAATCCACCTTAGTCTCTTCCCAGAATGGGGGGTGTGAAGGGTTCCCCCAGTTCCCCTCCTCCTTCCTGAGCCTTTTCTATGGGCAACGTGACATGTCTGGGCTTTGCTTTTCCCCCTCAGTGCCCAATATGTGGAAGGGAGTGGCAGTGGAACATGGGTCCTTTCCCTCCCTTTCTTCCTTACGTGGGGTGAAAGGCATCCTTTATTTCTCTCATTTATCTCTCTCTCTCTATCTCTCATTCTCTGTACATGGGTATGATTTTTTTTAATAAACTATGTCATGTCCTGATGACTAGTTTTTAACTAGCAGATTTTTTTATTTTTTATTTTATCCTGGTCACACTATTGCATCAGTCTTTTTCTATTGGTGCCCTCCCAATGTGTGGAAGGGAGTGGCAGTGGAACATGGGTCCTTTCCCTTTCTTCCTTACGTGGGGTGAAAGGCATCCTTTATTTCTCTCATTTATCTCTCTATCTCTCATTCTCTGTACAGGGATATGATTTTTTTTTTAACTATGTGAAGTCCTGATGACTAGTTTTTAACCAGCAGTTTTTTATTTTTTTTTTATTTTTTGATCCTGGTCTCACTATTGCATCAGTCTTTTTATATTGGTGCCCTTCAACATTAACTTTCAAAATAAAGTAAACTTTGGTTTTAGCTCAGTAGGAAGCTATTCCAGTTCCGTGACATGTTCAGGCATTGTAGTCCCTGGGGTTTTCTCTTTAACCGCTATGCCAACAAATATCAGATTTCTTTTTCTTCAGCCACAGGTGCCGTGTATTCCCTGTGGGGCCAATTTCAAGCATGGTGCTTTCCAACCTCTCAATTCTTGCTGACCAATTTAATTCTAGCTCTGCCCTATCATTCTGAATCCTATGGGGATTGTTCCCCTTTCATTTCTCTCCAGAGAAGTGCCCAACAAACTTTGAGTCCAAGAACTAGTTGAATTAGCCAGGGATCTCTGGTGAGAGGGAGAATTATTATTATTCTCAAAGTTTCAGCTCTGCTCTTTGGCCGAATCCTCCAGGGGAGACTTTGGGCAGAGACAGATGGAATCAGCTGCAGTTCACTTCTCTCTCTGACCAGGGAGGCCCAAAATGGAAATCTTTCCTGGGGGAGAACTTGGCTTTAGGCAAAAAGCATCACTGGAAGATTTCAGACTTGGGACTTCTCTCCCCACTCAAGATCAGGGCTGTCTGTCTTCCTTCACATCAAAGTGTGCCACCCTGGGGAAAATAAGAGCTGAAAGCCAATGCAGCTGAGATCTGCCTGCTGGGGTCACCCCCCCAAAAGAGCCCCCTTTTCCATCTCCTTTCCCCAAATGTGAGCTCTTTCTTCAGCCCCACCTTGACTCCCTTGTGCCCCCACCAAGCCCCTCTTTAACATATAGGAGTGTTGGGGGTCCCACGGCCTTCCAGATGTGGCTGGGTAACATCTTTCCCTCTGGCTGGAAGCCTCTCCCCCTTTGATCCTGCCCCAATGGATGCTGCAGTGCTTGGGCCTGATCCTCAGGTCTGCCGGAAGTGGACACCATTTTCAATACTCTGACGAGTCCTTGTAGAAATGGTGGCTGCTTTTGAAGCTTTCCAGCCTGATCCTCAGGCTGTTGGGAGACTGCAAAGCTCTGATGAGCTTCCTGAAACCTTTCTCTGGCTTTGACTCCCCCCCTTGTTCCCCCCCAAAACTCACATCTCTTCAATAAAGGACACAAAAAATGCTGGAAGAGACAAACTTTTTCATCTTGCACTGCCCCGTCCCCCGAATTAGGTGCTAAAACTAAACTCCCCACATCTGCCCTCAAATCTCTACCCCCTTTAACAATTTGCTAGATATACTGCATGCCTGAAACAGAAGAACAGAGTTGAAAGGGATCTTAGAGGTCTTCTAGTCTAACTCCCTGCTGAAGGAGGAAACCTCACCATTTACCATTTCAGACAAATGGTTGTCCAATCTCAAAAACCTCCAGTATTGAAGCACCCACAACTTCTGGAGGCAAGTCGTTCCACTGATTGTTTTGTCAGGAAATTTCTCCTTAGTTCTAGGTTGGTTCAAAATCTGTAAGTTACTTACTTTGACTCTAGAGAGTCAAAGAATAGAAAGAAGGAAGGAAGGAATCAAAGAAAATGTTTGCTCTGTGTTGACAATGCTGACTGTGATATTAGTGATGCTCAACAGCCCCCCCCCTATATATGAGGAGGGCCCCTCCCTCAGAAGAGAGGTTTCTGATCACACCCAAGGCTGCCCTGACTGGATTGGGTTGGGGGCTCTGCCTTCCTTTCTCTCTTCCAGAGCACCCTCCCTGCCCTTGACAGAAAGGCCCACAGGTATCCTATAGCCTCTCAGTCATTCCTGGCTCTCCAGGACCCATGTTTCATTGCCCCATCCCCCCAGTTGCCTTCATGAGGACTTGAAACCCATTCTCCTTGTCAGGATGGGGAGATTCTTGTCACCTCTCTGCAGCACAACCAGCTGCAAAAAATTGGCCCAATCTTAGCGAGTTGGAGGCCACCTGGCTGGGCTTGCAAGAACAGAGCCAGGCACAGCAATGGCTTGTGAAGAGAAGCAATGGCTTCTCTCCTCTTGTCAATGTTGCCGTGCTGGATAGCTATGGACCCTGAATCCAAAACCAGATCCTTTACAAATTTCAAATTCTCTGTGCAAACGTCCTGTATTGGCCATCACATAGATGGTTCGTGGGAAATCTAGGTGAGTTCACACAACACCCTTAACTTCTGGGTAAGTTTACACAACACCTTTAACTTTTATGTTAAGGAAAGAGAACTGCTATGTTGGCCTAATGTACCATGCCAAAATCTATATAATTCAGATACTGGCTTAGCACGATGATCTGCTACATACATTTGCACAGGAGAATGTTCCCAACTATTGGAATGTATGAAATGAGATAAACATGTTTTAAGATCTTAGTCCATATTGTCAGGGGCTCTATGGCTGATCAAAGATGAGTCCCCCACTCAGAGGTGTGTTTTGAGATGCAAGGGAGAAAGAAGCCACTTTTAATCTGGTTCCCTCTGAAGCCCAAAACCTTTGCCCCTCCCTGCGGTCAGTGCCAGGCTGAGATGTGTCTAGCTTGCTAAAACTACTGCAGAAATGCCTGAAAAAACCTAGATGACCTAAACATGAGCTGTGAACTTCACCCGTTAATTCAGTTGATGAGTCCACACTGCTCAGGAAAGAGGGTTTCTACTGAATCTAGGTTAAAGAGAGCATACGCTTCCATGATGATCAGTGGAGTTTGATTCACTCAGCTCAACCACCTGCTGGGACACTCACACAACACACTTGCAGGGGGTCAGCAACTGAGTCCTGCAAAGGGGACTGAGGGTGTGCCACCAATGCTGGGTGTGCTGAGGTTGGCCAATAGCAAACAGGATTGCAAACTCCATGGACTCGGATGAGCTCTCCTAGCCTGCAAGTGCCTGAGACTCACCTCCTGTGGGGGTTCCTGGCTGACCATCAGTGCTGCCACACCAAAAAGGGTGCATTGACCTGGACCTCCCACTGCATGGACCCCCCCTGCTGTGATGTCATTGCTGCTCTCCCACCCTTCTCATCTGCTAGGAGGACTCCTCCCTCAAAGAAACCTTTTCCAACCATGCCTGAGGCTGCCTGAGCTGGATTGTGTAGGGGGCTCCACCTGCCTTCCTCTTTTCCAGCACGCCCTCCCTGCCCTTGACAGGAAGGGACATCAACCTCCTGCAGCCCTCCTGGCCTTTCAGGACCCCTATTTCATTGGCCTGTACACAGCCTTCATGAGGACTTGAAACTCGCTGTCATGATCAGGATTGGAGTTTTCCTGCCGCTTCTAAACAGAGCAACTAGTTTTTTTTTTAAAAAAAAATCTGCCCGTGTTTAGCAAATAGGAGTCCACCCAGCTGGTTTTGCAAGACTGTAGCCAGACTCAGGAAGGCCCACAACCTCAGCCGGCTGTGTTTGAAAGTTATCAGAAAGACCATAGGTGACCCAGTTTTCCAGAAGTGGTTTGCCATTGCCTCTTTCCCAGGGTTCTCAGAGGTTGGCTGGCCCAGGTTTACCCAGCTGGCTTTGTGCCCAAAGCAGGACTAGAACTCATGGTTTCCTGGTTACTAGTCTGATTCCTTGACCATTACACCAGACTGACTCTGATCATAGCCATACAACCCATTTAACCTGGTCACCTCACCAATGGCTGAATTCACATTTGCAACTTTTAATCATGGTTTATTTTTGGAGGTTGAACCAATGAGTGAGTGAATTATGAATATTAATTTAGCAGAGACTAGCTGAAGAATCATTTATAACAGAAATAAACTGGAGACACTTCTTGTAAGGGCCACATTCACACAACATACTTCAGCAGGCTGGGGAAACATTTTTTGCAGACACCCAACCTTGGGCGAAAAGACAGCTCTAGGTGCAGCCTCCTGAAAGGCTGTAACAAACCATGGATGACCACAGCCATCTCTCTGCCACTTCCCTGGGCTCTCACCTGAGGGAAACCCACAAAGTAGGTGGCCGCATTTCCAACTGAGGTTTCCTCCCCTCTGGGGGTACAACTAGACTTCAGTGAGACAGGGCAGGCAACATCATGGACGAGAGATGCCTTCATACATATTGTTCTGTTTGCACAGCAGACATTTGAGACGAGGCAGTTCATACAAAAGATGTCTTTTTATTTGGTACATCCACTGAACAGAAGCAAACGAACAATGGCAACAAGCCCTTTTATACTCCCCGTGCAAGGGGATGCTCAATCAATGATTGCAGGCTATTCTCCCGCCTCGCACATGCGCATGAGGCTGGAGACAGCCTGTCTGGGTCCCGGGCAGGTCTCTGCAACCGTTCTGGTCTCTGCAATCTTTCTGCAGAGTTCCTGAGCCTTGCTGAATGACTCAGTAAGGCCCAGGACACAACACCCCTCCCCCCTTGGCTTAGACAATGCTGTCCCTGTCGTTCAACAGCACTAGGCCAAAAGTCAGCCCAGCAACAGCCAGGTGGTCCCCCTCCTCCTAGCAACCTCTTTCCCATTAGGGTTCCATGTAATCCATGTTCTTTCACTCTTTGAAAACATGGGCCTCGCAGGACCTCACATATTCTTGCAAATACTTAGGTGGACCCTTAACCCACCCAGATCTTCATGGATCCATATGAGGGATGGATGTGATGATATTTGGGGGAAGTGTATTAGGTGCCTGGAGTGCCTGCTCCCGGCTTGCGCAAAACAAACCAGGACTTTGTCGCCCAGAAGACTCAGGGATTCCCCCTGACTGCTGACTGGCCGGATCCGCTAGACCCAAACCAGAGTTCCTTGGAGGGGTCGAGTTCCCCAAGTCCCTTGGTGGGGTGGAGTTCCCCAAAAACCCTTGGAACTCCCCTTGGGAGCAATGTCCCTCAAGCCCAAGGCCAGCAGCAGGGGTGCCCTGAGTAGCCGATTTACAGCCATTTGCCCTAACCCAGGGACCTCTGCCAGAGTCAGGAGCCACCTCCATGGCAAAACCCCCTGCGTCAATGCCAGAGTCAGGATCCGCCTCCATGGCAAGACCCTCATCTGGAGCATTTGGAGACCCTCCCACTTGGAGAGACTGTGATCCACAATCATAATTGGGGTCCCCCTCCCCCCCCGAGAGTGGAGTCAGGGGAGGAAACACGGCCAGGAATCCACCAACGCAGTTGGTCGATGTGGCGTCGAAGCACACGACCATCCTCTAAGGCCACTTCGTATGACAGTGGCCCAGAGACCTTACAGATTACAGCAGGTACCCAGAGATGCCCATGCCCATAGTTCCTGGTCCAAACCGGGTCACCCACTTGAAGTCTCCTAGGTGCCCATGGCTGCGACACCTGTGAAGCCACCCGGTCTGGTTGAAGCCTGTCCAGCTTTGTAATAAGTCTGTGACCCCAGTGGAGTTCAGCTGGGCTCTTTCCAGTAGCTGTGCATGGTGTGGTGCAGTGTGTAAGGAGAAAATCCGCTAACCTGTGATTCCAGGGTCCTTGAGTGATTCTCTTTAATGCGTCTTTTGTGGTGCGCACCATGCGTTCGGCCTGACCGTTGGTGGCAGGGTGAAAAGGAGCAGACGTGGCATGCCGGATCATGTTGGCTTGGAGGAATGCCTGAAACCCAGAAGAGGTAAATTGGGGACCATTGTCTGATACTAAAACATCAGGAAGGCCATCGGAAGCGAAGATTCCTCTGAGCACCTGGATGGTCCTGGCAGTAGTAGTGGAGGACACAGGAACGACCTCTAGCCACTTGGAATGGCTATCCACAAGGAGGAGGAAGAATTGCCCCTGAAAGGGCCCAACATAATCTATATGGACGCGTGACCATGGAGTGAGTGTCTCCTCCCACCTATGTACAGGGGCCTGGGGCATTTCTGGCCATGATTGCTGGCACACTTGACACCCATGAACCTGGGCCTCGATATCCTTATCGAGTCCAGGCCACCACAGATGGCTGCGTGCAAGCGCCTTCATTCTCACTATTCACGGATGTCCCTCATGAAGAGAGAGCAAGACTCTAGTCCTCAATGAGGCCGGGATGACTACTCTGTTGCCCCACAGGATACACCCCTTGAATATGGACAATTCATGCTTCCTACGCCAGAAGCTTTGGAAATCCGTACCAGGACACGTGTCAGGCCATCCTGACAACACACATGTCAGCACGCGTGCAAGCGTGTGATCAGTGGCAGTTTCAGCAGCCACATCCCTAGCATTGAGGGGAGATTCAGGTAAGTCCTGAATAGACAGAATGTGTACAGCAGGAGCAGGGTCTGCCTCTATTTGTTTAAGAGGTAACCTGCTTAGGCCATCAGCATGGCCCATCTCAGTACCTGGTTTGTGAACCAGTGTGTAATCATAAGCTGCTAAGAAAATAGACCATCTCAGCATTCTAGGAGATATAATCTGAGGAGTTTGTTTATTGGTTGTAAACAACCCCAGCAAAGGCTTGTGGTCAGTATAGACTGTGAAATGGCGTCCATACAAGAAATCATGAAATTTCTTGATGCCTGAGATTATTGCCAAGGCTTCCCTGTCAATCTGCACGTAATTACGCTCTGCAGATGAGAGGGTCCTAGAATAGTAAGCCACAGGGACCTGCATTCCATCTTCCTTGAGATGACTTAACACTGCTCCTACCCCGTAAGGGGAAGCATCACATGCAATGCACACAGGCAAATGCTCATTGAAGTGAGCCAGTACAGCATTGGAGGATAGCAAAGCCTTGACTTCTTTAAAAGCATTTTCATGGACCTTTGTCCATGCCCATGGAGCCTGCTTGTCTAAGAGCCATTGTAGTGGCTCAGCCACAGCAGCCTTGTGAGGGAGAAATGAATGGTAAAAATTAAGGAGGCTCAGAAAAGCCTGAAGTTCCGCCTTTGACTGGGGACTAGGGGCCAGTTGGATGGCCTGGAATTTGGACTCTGCGGGGTGGATGCCTTCTGCATCAATACGAAACCCTAGAAATTTGGTGGATGTTACACCTATTTTGCATTTGTCTTGCTGTAGCTTCAGCCCAGCTTGGCAGAAATGCAGCAAGACAGCCCTCAGCCTTTCAGCCAAGTTTCCTGATGACTCCCCTGCAATGAGGACATCATCAAAATAGGGGCAGACCCCTGGAATAACCCTGAGCATTCGCTCCATCACCCCTTGAAAGATGCCAGGGGCTACATTGACCCCAAACTGCAGCCTCTTTACTTTGAAAGACCCCCTGTGCATGACTATAGTTTGTGCCTCAGCTGTTGCCGCATCAACAGGTAACTGTTGATAGGCCTGAGCTAAGTCAAGCTTGGCAAAAAGCTTTCCTCCTTTCAGTGAGGCCAGAATGTGGCTCACCACGGGCACAGGATATGCGTGTTGCTGCAAGGCTTTATTTAAAGTGCATTTATAGTCCGCACATATTCGGACTTCACCATTGGATTTCAGTGGCGTTACTATGGGGGTTTCCCATGGACTAGAGTCCATAGGTTCCAGAATGCCTTGTTGGAGCAATTTGTCCAACTCAGCATCAATTTTGCTCTTTAGGGCAAAAGGCACCCTCCTTGGCTTGACCCTGATGGGTGCAATGTTTGGATCCAATTTTAACGTAATGGGAGGCCCCTTGTATGAGCCAAGTTCTGGGCTGAATACATCAGCAAACTCCTTACAGACTCCTGTAAGGCTGGCTGTTTGCAGATGATTCAGACCAGTCACCAGGATCCCAAGTGCCTCGAACCAATCGAGTCCTATAAGACTCGTTCTATCACCCCCAACAACCACCACATCCAATAATCCGTTGAAGCCTTTACGCTGCACTCTGAGCGTGGCCTCCCCCTTCACACTTACTCGTGAGTTCTGAAAATCCGTGAGAATGAGATTGGAGGGCCTGAGTTTGACTCGTGAGCCACTCCTGGAGCAAACCTTGTTAAAGGTGTCCACAGAAATAATGGAAAGAGCGGACCCTGTGTCCAGCTCCATAGCCAGGGGAACTCCCTGCAACTGTACATCTATGCGCAGCTTTTTCTTAAGGGGTCTGTGAGTCCCTGTCTTAAACACCCCCCTACGGGACACGCAAAAACCCACCCTGTTTTGGCTGGGGACCTTGGTACCTTTCAGAGGCAATTCAGGGGACCTGTTCTTTTGACGACCCATGCAGGCTGATGCTATGTGGCCTTGCCTGCCACATGCTCGGCAGACAGCAGAACGAAAATGGCAGTCAGCCCTCCTGTGGCGACCCCCACAGCCGAAACAGCGAAGGGATGCAGGCGGTGGCCCTCTGAGTTCCGGCAGTTTTCTCTCCGCCGACGGTTGAAGTCTGTCCACCTCTTCTTCCTCGGAGTCTTCTCCTGAGGCCTCACACGTGGCTTCTTGGTGGACAGGGACGGCCGCTGGATGAATCTTCGTAGACTGCAAGGCCTTCATCATGCCGCCGGCTGCTTCCTCTGCTGCAATCTCTCTTAAGGCATCTTGGAACGTGACATCAGCCTTCGCAAACAGCTTCTGCTGCATCTCGCGGCTTCGCAACCCGCACACAAGTCTATCTCGGAGCCTTTCCTCCAAATCTTGAAATGCACATGGTTGTGCGGCCTGCCTCAAGGCCGCGACAAAATCTGCAGCTGATTCTCTGGGCCACTGGTCCCGCTGCTCGAGCTGGTGCCTCCAAGCTATTACTGATAGCTTGGGCTCGAAATGCTCACGCAGCATTTTCTTGAGATTGGCATACACGATCGATTCCAACGGTGCTGGGGTGACAAGATTTTCAGCAATTTCAAAAGTCTCTTGCCCACAGACACACAACAAGGTAGCCGCTTTCAGGCCATCTTCCTGGATTCTATTTACCCGGAAATAGTTTTCAACGCGAGCTGCAAACGAGCTCCAGCGTTCCGGGTGTGAAGTGTCGAATTCGCCGAGACGACCCAGCTTGGATATCTTCTTGACCGACGGCCTCGTCCACGTCTCTCACCGCAAGGAAGGAGAAGGGGTCCAACGAAGCCAAGCCCACCTCCAGCGTATGCATACTGGCAGGCGGTTGCTCCTCCTGGACGCCGCGCTTCTCTTCCCATTCAGGCCTCAGGTGAGTAGGCCTATTTACTTCTGTAGGCTTCCAACGGCGAATCCCATCTTCGTCGCCAATGTTCTGTTCGCACAGCAGACATTTGAGACAAGGCAGTTCATACAAAAGATGTCTTTTTATTTGGTACATCCACTGAACAGAAGCAAACGAACAATGGCAACAAATCCTTTTATACTCCCCATGCAAGGGGATGCTCAACCAATGATTGCAGGCTATTCTCCCACCTCGTGCATGCGCACGAGACTGGAGACAGCTTGTCTGGGTCCCGGGCAGACACGTGGTCTGCCCAGGTCTCTGCAACCATTCTGGTCTCTGCAATCTTTCTGCAGAGTTCCTGAGCCTTGCTGAATGACTCAGCAAGGCCCAGGACACAACACATATCAAGCTGGCATTCAAAAGCAACAGCCAGAATGGGAGCCACTGAAGATCTGGTAACCAGGCAGTGAGAGTGGAAGTGGGGAATTAAACAGTGGGACAACTTTCAAATGATGGACCTCCTATGGTCCTCATTGTAAGGGTGGACCTGCCCATCCCATCAGCTCCCCCTCCCACTCAACCCCCCCAGTTCTCCCTTCTAGGCCAAGCTGTTCATATTAACATCCCCCCTCCAGATAAGAAACATAATCAACAATCGACCAAGATAAACCAGAACGCAGGGACTCTGAACTATAAGAACATGGAATTCTTCTAGGGAGGACAAACAAAATCCTCTAGGGAGGATTCTCCAAAGCGCCTGAGGGCAGGACAAGAAGCAATGGATGGAAACTAATCAAGGAGAGAAGCAACCTAGAACTAAGGAGAAACTTCCTGACAGTTAGAACAATTAACCAGTGGAACAACCTGCCTCCAGAAGCGGTGAATGCTCCAACACTGGAAGTTTTTAAGAAGAGACTGGACAGCCATTTGTCCGAAATGGTATAGGCTTTCCTGCCTCAGCAGGGGGTTGGACTAGATGACCTCCAAGGTCCCTTCCAACTTTATTATTATTATTATTATTATTATTATTATTATTATTATTATTATTATTATTATTATTATTATTATTATTATTATTATTATTATTATTATTATTATTATTATTATTATTATTATTATTATTATTATTATTATTATTATTAAAGCCTAGGAGATAGGAATGTCACAGGAGTTGCAAAACACCAAGTGCATCTACGCAACCAGAGGAAATGCCACCAGGTCCCCCTAAACCAAATTCCGGGTGGTTGTGGCCAGAAATCAGGTCACACCATCCCCCGCACTGCGGGCGCTGCCACCATCTCAATTGCAGACCTAACAGCACAATGCTTTTATTTAAATCAAGAAAGGTCAAAATTTAATAGCTCTCATTGTATCAGTATGGAAAGACAACACAGAAAGTGTCAAGGAAACTGAAACTTCTACCCAGTCTACAATTTTCGCTCTCTGTGCCAATGGTGCTATCCCAGGCTATCACTTTCCTGCCTCTTAGCCAGCTCTCATGCAAAAAATGATGTTTCTAGAACAGATGGCAAATGAAATTTCACTTCAGTTACAAGGAACTATAAAATCAACTCCAAATTAGGATTGATACATGGAGATCACATTGAAAAGAAAATCCCAAACTCTTAACATTAGGCTGGGTTCAAGGATACTGAGTGCTTCCATGGAGTTAAAGCACATGCAGCACTAGAGTTAAGTGTCACCAACCTAGAATGGCACCAAACTCCATAACTTTGAGTGACCTTCCCTAGCAGCCTCTGGAGGCAAGAGACCCCATTGAAGGACAGCAGAAGTCACTTTCCTGGCTGTTGAACTATCTCCATCCTGCATGACTTTCTGGACATCTCCTAAGAGGAAGGACTAAGACCACTACAGAACACTGCCCCAAGGGATCTATCTGTGACTTTTCTCAAATGTGCTTTTCTCCAGCTACCTCTCATTACATGGAAGAAGTTCAGAGTCCCAAGAGCAGAAGCTCCTTCTCACCTCAATTATCACCATCCCTGTCTCTGAGACTTCTTCTCCTATATCTCCAGTGACTGCCTTTGATATAAAAATCAGACTGAAGCAACATGGAAGGGATCTTGCATCAGAAAAGGATAAATATCACAGGTTATGCTTTTTGTGGCTCACATTACAGGACAGACAGGAGCTGTGCTCTTGAATATATTTTCTCTCTCTTTCAGGTGAATCTTGGTTTCTCTGTTTGAATCAGGAAAGCCACTGGATATTCCACCCTGTCAGAGTGCTTTGAATTCTAATTCTTTTTTACAAAGAGGAAGGAGATTGATTCCGCCCCATGAATTATGGACCTCCTGCTTCTGATGCCGCTTCTGATGCTGCTAGTGTCCCAGCCACTCTCTGGGAAGCTGAGAATGAAGTGCCCACTGAATTTGGACCACCAGGATAGAGAAAAGGCATGGAGCTATTATAGGCCAGGAGATCTTCTTCTTGGTATAGTCATCTCTGCATCAGCAATAACGTCTGCAACATTACCTTTCAACATGGCTCCTTCTAATCAGATTCGGTTGTAAGTCATGCGATGGAGTTTCATTCCTTCCATTTGCAGTTCTAACACTCTTCTTCTTTTCTTCTTGTTTTACTTACTCTTATATTGCAGGATCTGACAAATATTTTGAATCCTTTTGATTAACACAGCCTCTCTCTTTTGCCTTATTTTCTGAGAGTAAAAACAAGAGGCAAATGAAACCTGGAAGAAGTCCACATTATTTTCCTCTCTCTGTTCAATCCTAAATTCATGACTGGAATACTGACTTTGGTTGAAAGTAATGATTGAAATGGTTCTAATTTCCTTTGCCCAATCATTTCCATATTTTTATAACCGATTGATATCTAATGTCTGATTTTTAAGGGAATAGAAGATGACTTGTTTTTAGAACAGCTTCTCTGGGTCACTTATCAAAAATCTCCTTCCTTTAATGGTGGTTCTTCTTTAATGACTGAATTATTCTGGGCTATGAATATTAGTACTGCTAAAAATAATTGTATGTTTCTGATTTGTTAAACCTTTTTGAGGACTATGCCCATCCTCAACACTAACAATATTAAAGGGTGATGGGTGACTGTCATTTGCCTCTAGTTTTGGATCAATGTTGGCTTATGTTTCAGCTAGTTTGTAGAGAAAAAAGATGATTAAACGGAGAAAAGGTTTTTTGTTGTTGTTGATGATGCTAATATTTACATGATCATGGTTTTACACTAGTTTATCCTATGGAAAGCTAATATTACTACGCACGATTTACAATATTGAACTGATGGAGAATCTCCAGCTCCTGCACAATCTCACACTTGGCTACATCATCCATGACAACTATGATAATACTCTCGGCACTTCAGATGCCTTGCTGGACATGCTCTCTACTGGAGAAGCCAATGTTCCCAACTATAGCTGTGGAAGGAAGGGCAACCTTCTGGCTATTCTTGATAGAGCTATCAGAGACAGCTCCATCCAGATGTCAACATTAGCAGGCACCTACAAAGTACCACAGGTCTGTGTTTGTCCTTCCCTTTCTGTAAAGTGAGTGGGGTGTTGGTGTGTAAGCAATAGATCCAACCATGTCTTCTCTATGGAATTCAAGATTATTTTGAATAATAATAATGATCAGTCTATACTTTGAAAGACACTTTACTCCCTTCCAAGAAATGGCATCGTTAATAACGCCCATCTCACCACAAAAGCCTCTTTCTCCCTAACAGCCCATCACCTCTCTGTTCCCAAAAGCTTTCGTGAAGTGTAGGCGCAGGGCTGCAGATCCCCCCTAAGGTTTTTTTGTTGGAGGACTGTGCCCACCGCAACATCACTACCATAAGCTTGGATGATGAAAGGTTCCTCAGGATCAGGGTGTTTAAGAACTGGTTCGGCTGCAAATAATCTTTTCACCATAGCATTTGTAAGTGTTATAAATAAGGATTGGGATATACAGTCGGGAGGAAGCAAGGATCAAAAGGACCTGTCTTTTCATGACATCATCACAATTGCTTAGAGGCTTCTGCTGCACACTTGTGAAGGCGAGGAGAGGCTCTGTGTCCAGTCAAAGGATCTTCTGTACAATAGGAATGTGCAGTACTGATGGAAAACTCACATTTTTTTAACATGGTGTTAGCCAAAATAATGATCTTGGTGACCAAATCTCAGATTTTAAAACAGAGTCCTATGGGATTACCTTTCCTACTGATGAGAAAAAATATATGTATTTTGAACTTTTAAGGGCCACTAACATTAACCAACCATTTTATTAAAAATCTACAAATATGTTAGGCAACATATCAACTAATTTTTGCCCTAAAATTCTCATGATCAAATTCATCATAAAAAGTTTGAAGAGCAATATGGCCTCTGGAGAGGAATTTCTAGCAGCTAAACAATTCAAGAAATATCCTAATTGGTGGGACCCTCCACTGACAGATACATTTACACATATAAATAATATCCGCCATGCCCATTTGGATCAAAGATGGCAATTGTAATTCCTATATATAAAAAAGGGACTAAAAGGGACCCTAGCAATTCCAATTCTCTAACAGATATTGTGACTAAAATATATGCAAACTTCCACTTGAAAAGAATTGATAGTAGGTGGATGAAAAGTGCATTTCTTGTAGAAGAACCAGCAGTCTTTAGGCAGATGTGATCCACTATTGACAATTCTTTTGTCTTGAACCATCTAACTATAAAAATATCAGTCAGAGGAAATAGTGATTTGCTGCCTTTATAGCATTTGACACAGTAAACAAAGAAATATTATGGAAGAAATTGTCTGCCCTTCAAATGGAGCTCAGAATGTTGACCCTTTCTACAAGCACTGACAGTGAGAACAATTAATCAGTGGAACAGCTTGCCTCATGAAGTTGTGGGTGCTCCATTAATGGAGATTTTCAAAAAGAGACTGGACATTCATTTTGTCTGGGTCTCTTGCTATGGGCAGGGGTTTGGACTAGAAAACCTCCATGGTCCCTTCCATCCCATTTTGTTCATTGTTTGAGAGTGTGTTTGGGGCTCAATGGAGCCATGAGAAGTAGGATTGATATATACCAAAAGGAAAGACAAAGGTGTTGCCAATATGACATTTGGGTTGCATGTGCTGTTAAGAGGACTTGGCTCCTATTCTCACAATAATTATTTGATTATGGATGAGTCAAAGTCAAAAGTTATGGTTTTTGGAAAATGACAGCATTGCCATATAGGGCTAATCGATGAGGAGGCAACAGAGCAAGTTCACACCTTTCCTTACCTGGGGGAACTTTTCTCTGTGACTGGATCTTCGCTCCCTCAACATCAAAGGAGCTCATTTAGAAGGCACAAGTGAATGCACTGATAACTCTTTTTTAAAAAATCATAGGTATGTGGCTTCCTTAGACTGAATTATTAAATACAAAATACCAATGTTACCATTATGCACTTATATTGAGCTGAACTTTGGGATTTAATTTATATCACTATTAGAACAAATCCAATCACATCATCTGAGAAGTATGTTGAGGGTGGATAAAAGGACTTCAGCTGCTGCCCTCAGAGCAGAATTGGGAATTTATACAATTTATAAAATTGGGGCACATAGTTATTTTTAATAAAATTAATGGTATTGAAACTACTACTACTATTACTACTACTACTACTACTACTGCTGCTGCTGCTGCTGTTACTGCTGCTACTACTACTACTGCTACTACTACTACTAATAATAATAATAATAATAAAGTTGGAAGGGATCTTGGAGGTCATCTAGTCAAACCCCCTTCTCAGGCAGGAAACCCTATACCATTTTGGACAAATGCCTGTCCAGTCCAGAGAAAAGTAGGGCCATCTTCAGTAAGGTTGGCACACTGAAAGGCATCAGCTGCTACAAATGTACCTTCTAAGTATTGACTTAAATCTTCCAAACTCCTTATAATGAATATACTTGTATTTGTGCAGCTCCAGAAATAGAAGATGTAATACATGTAATATTTTGAATGACAATTATTTAAGAAAGAGGGAGATCAATATTTTGGATTGCACTTTAGAGAAACAATCTATTGGGATCCTAATATTTTAAAAAATGTATTTTCTCTGTGCTCAGAATTGAAAAATTACATATAATAAATTTCAAAAGGAAAATATAGTCTAATTATGGTAAATTCTGGGGTTATAAAGAAATACTATTTTCATTCTTTATGCTTATTCTATTGTACTTATTTTTCTAAATTCTGTTTTTACATGCAGTCATTAATGTTCTGTGTTTTATATTCTGTATCTTGATATGGCCGAATGACTAATCAACAGGAAATGTTCTAATATGTGCATGAGAAAAAAGTTGGATTCATTAAAAGTAAAAATTGGGACTTGGTAGGACCCCAAATATAACACAGAATTCTTCATTGTTTTTTCAGGTCAGTGAGAGAATTGCTTCAGAGGCTCTGAGTGATAAAAGTCAATTCCCTTTTTTCCATCCGATGCTCCCCAAAGAAGGGATCACGTACCCAGGAATTGTCCAAATTCTCCTTCATTTTGGATGGACCCTGATTGGTCTCTTTGCTCCAGACCCAGAGAAGGGAGAGAATTTCATGAGAACTTTTACTCCTATGCTTGTCAAGAATAGAATTTGTGTTGTTATATTGCAACGATTCTCAACGACTGGACATACCACATTCCTCAGGGATGTCCTCTCTAAGTGGAGACAAATCAACATCTTTGTTCACTTCATGGAATTTGATTCCCCTTGGGACAGAATTCTTTCCTTCCATTCAGCACTTGAAGGTTTGCCAGGACCCACTGAAGGGAAAGTCTGGATCACGACAGTGGTTGGAGTATTTTTAATTAAAAAGGATAGGTGTTTCAAGCACGTCCATAGTATTTGGAGCTTTCCCTTTCAGTTGAAAAAGAATTGGGAAAACAATGCCTATACACCATATTTCTTTGTTGAACGTGAATTTCAAGCTGAGTATTTTCACTGTTCTGTTTCAAAACACCCCTTTTCTGTCAAAGGCCGGAGAAGATGCACCCAGAAAGCACCAGTGGAGACCCAAGAGAAAAAGAATAGGATGCAGATGTCAAATCCACCCATTATTTACAGTGTAATTAAGATTCTGGCCCACGCCTTAAGTGCTGCATCCAAACCCCAGAGGAGAAGAAAGAAGGGTGAAGAGAGGTTGGGGGCTCCAAGGCTGCAGCCGTGGAAGGTATGGGGTCTCAACAAGGATCCATCAAACTAAGATCCTTTTCAGGGTCTTTTGTGCTCTCTGGGCTTGGTGATTTAAGATATGAAGCTTCTGTACAACATTTCCTACTTATTGGAAGAGTGCTGCATTCTCCCTTCAACAACCAAGAACTTTTATATATTCAGAAAAAAGTTCCCAGACTTTTTCTGTTTTTAAGCCCCTGTAAACTAGGACAAGAAACAATGGTTAGAAACTGATCAAAGAGAGAAGCAACCTGGAATTAAGGAGAAACTTCCTAACAGTGAGGACAATTAACCAGTTGAACAGCTTGCCTTCAGAATTGTGGGCGCTCCATCACTAGAGATTTGTAAGAGACTAGACAGTCACTTGTCTGAAATAGTATAGGTTCTCCTACTTGAGCATGGGACTGGACTAGAAGACCTCCAAGGTCCCTTCCAGCTCCGTTCCATTCCATTCCATTCCATTCCATTCCATTCCATTCCATTCCATTCCATTCCATTCCATTCTATTCTATTCTATTCTATTCTATTCTATTCTATTCTATTCTATTCTATTCTATTCCAACATGGCTCTTCTCCTTGTTGTCTTTCCTCAAGGCTTAAAGCAGCTCCTTCCACTGGATCATTAATGACATTATCGACAAATTAATAATACGGTTATTATCATAACATTAAAATATTACTACTATTTTATTATAATCAGTAACCATTCTACCATAGAATAATGTGAGAGAAACAACAAATGAAATATTAATACATATTATAGCTGCCATTCATTACATTCATACAATCATGTATCAAGTCCTGCATGCTAACAATTAGTTAGTTTCCTATTGAACTTTACTCATGCACCTCTCTCTAACACAAAATCATATTTTTATTTTCTGGAAGCTGTAAGGTCCTGCTTTAGCTGAATCTCTCAAGAAAGCAGAACTCTTGAAACTGTATTCAGTCAGTGACAGCAAGAGAAGGCAGGCAGAATTCTGAAGTTCCCGGTGAAATTGTTAGGCTAAACCCCATTGTTCAAAAGCCCTCCCAACTGCCCAGTCCATAGGAACCAATCCATAGGTGCAAAGAGGTTGTGAGAACTCCACACGGAAACTGCGGTAAGATGTTCCCAGGCATCTCTTCCTTGGTGAGGTGAGGCAGACGACCTCGGGCAGCGGAACCGAGTCAACAAAGCAAACCTAAACACATCACAGGAGAGCTCCAAAGATCCCCCCTCCCATCATCCTGACATGGATCTATAGGGACCTCAGAGATGCTGGGAATTTTTAAAGGAGACAAAAATAACTTTTTCCAAGTGTTATTATAATTTTTGCATCACAAAATCATGATTTATCTATTTCCTTTATTAAAGAAAATATAGAAGAAACGATGACTAAGGTCTAATTTTTTTTTGTAACTCCCCAATTTTATCAGTAATATTAATATTTATTTGAATACAATTTTTGAGACAGCTGTATCCAGTTATTTATCTCATACCATCCAGCACTCAATTAACTAGATCCCCATTCATCACATCATGAAGCATTTTGTTAATTCTTTGCTAAAAACAAGTTATACCACCACCATTTACTGAGTTCGGAGGACCAGAGAAAGAGATGCAGATAAGGATCAGATAAGATGGTTTTGGGGGGGGGGCAACCCACAGCTGCGTAACAAGCAGAGAAAGAAACTCAGAAAAAATCCTCCCTAAATTTTTTGACTGTCAAAAGAGATGGTGAAAGATTTGTACTTTCACCCTGCAAGATTTTGTTAATATAGCCTTACAATAAAGTAGAATTACTTCATCTGGTCATTTTTCCTATCTCCTCTATGTGAATGAAGATTAGCCTTGCAACTTTCTTAACAAATCCTTGCTTTCTGGTAATCACCCTATTGTTTGCAAGGAGTTTATGAATACTATAATTATTTGTGTATTTTGTTTACGTCATTGGTGACCTTTGCTAGATTGTTATATATGATTGACAAATTTGTCAATTACATTTTGTCAATATACATTTTATCAGTATGCTACATGATTTAGAAATATTGCTGAATTTTTGTACTTCAGTTTTGAAGATAATGGTAACACTTGTTCTCCCAACTCACAATATTTGCAAGTTAAACAACCATAGAAGAAAGATTCAAATATAAAAAGTGATAAGAGATAAGAAACCAAGATTTCTGCTTTTAAATTCCTCAATGTTTCCATTCTAGTTCCATCCATTTCTAGAGAAGAGGGAATTGTACAATCTTTCCCTGCTGAAAGTGTACTTGGATCAGAATGGGGACGTAGCAGCAGATCTGGATATTACTAGTACGGTGGTTCTCCCCAAGGAGGATCTCATCAACAAGGAATTGGGGAGTTTTGAAAGACAAAAACTTACAATCAACCAAGATGCTTTGTCACAGTTAAAGTTGCTCAACAAGGTGGGGAAAATATTGATGTTTTCTCTTTTTTCCAGTCAAACCCAGTCAAAAAAGTGGGCAACCTTCACTGAGAATTGAATGTGTGGAGTAAAACCTGTATAATTTTCTTAGGCAGATAAGCTTCCTTCAGTTCTATTGACCAAGGTTTCCCTTCTGATGCTGTCATGCTAAATCCTGTTGTAAGTTGATCCAAAATGACATGTCGGGTGATTATTATTTAGGACACAAATCATTGACATTTAGTGTCCCTTCGGCAGTTTAGTATCAACATAAAACTGGTGAGACAAGGCCTCATATGCTGGAGATTTTGGTGTTAATAGCTTCAAGTTCACTAGTTTTTTGTCTTCAAATATCAAAGGTGAAGGCAATTCTGTTGACCAGTCCCTGAGTTCAGATTTGGACTGAATCAAATGAAATGGAATCAAGGTTGGATGGAGGTCCTGTTGGTCCAATAGTTAAAAAAGCTTCATCTTGCCTTGATTGGAGTCAGGGGTCTCCCAAAATTGCAGGCCAATAGTCTAGGGTGTTTTTAATCAGCTGAGAACATACTTATAGCTGCCTCTCTCTAAACCCACTGGGATAGTGGAATTTAGGAAGGAGGTCCAAGGCTTCACTTCACATGAAATAATATTGACTGATCTGATGTGAGCTCATTTATGAATTGATTGATTAAATTTATTTGCTACCCATCTCACTATTGATAATGACTTGAAAACTGAAATACTGAAGCATCGCTTTGGTGAAAAAGAAATCTGATATCAGAAATAATAAGGGACAATTTTGAGGGAAATATTACTTAGATTTGGGCATTGGCTTGTAAGAGTGCACTTCATCTGAAAATCCCTTGAATGCAACTGTTTATCTTGATTGTTAGCTGCCTTAGGACACACTGAGAGGCTACAAATCAAATTAATAATAAATATGTGTGTGTATTTCCCTGTCAGATTGTGTCACCTAATTGTATTCTTTCAACATAAAGGACCTTGTGTTGGATACCTTGTGTTGAATATCCCTTTCACACATAAGACTCACACTCATGACCCATGTGGGGCATCAAAAAATCTCTGACTCAACCTTTTTGAAGGACACGTTCTCATGACCTCACCTCCATCTCACCTCACTATAGTTTTAGAAACTAGTCAGCCAGTTTTAATTTCAGTTCACGAGCATGGCAGCCATATAAACTGAACACACACACATATATATATATATATATTGTTGTTGTTGTTAGTTGCGAAGTCGTGTCCGACACATCGCGACCCCATGGACAACGTTCCTCCAGGCCTTCCTGTCCTTTACCATCTTCTGGAGTCCATTTAAGATATATATATTAATGAAGAATATCTTTAAGGTTGACAGCCCTTCTCTGTAAATAAATTTTCCTATTTATCTTAACTGGGAGATAATTTTGGACTGCTTTCAAAGGGAAGCAGCTTTGCAATGTTTTATGTACTCCAGAAGAAACCTTTCCAGATCCTACTGGTCAGAGGTTTCTTTCTTCATCACAGTTTTATTCTATTTCAATAAATCCAATGAAATGAAAATTTAATTTTTTACAATAAAGTTTACTCTAAACTTTAGTATTTTAGATATTATATTTTAAAATAAAGCATGTATGAAGAATGGAGGAATGCATGTTAATTCCACTGTGAGGAGGAACCCACCGGTTGCCACTTAATGGTTAAATCTTTTCTCAATTTCATCCCTCCAAACTTTGTTAAGTAGAAAGGTACTTTACTGTAATCTGATAACTCAGAAGAAAAAGAGAGGAACTGAATGAGACATCTGCCTGCAATTGTACCTCCTGCAACCATTTGGAAGTGGTCAGAGATTTCATATTTGACTATGTGAAGCCCAGAGACAACTTGGCTGATACTCATGTCTACCTCCAGCTTACATGGATGGTGAGTCCTGACATATTTTCTTTGGCATTTCTTCTTTTTCTGTTTAGTCTCTGCCTCAGTCTAAATGTGTGGGAAAATGCCATCCTGGATTTGTCAAGCAGGCTCGAGAAGGAGAGCCAGTTTGCTGCTACAACTGCATTCCTTGTCCAGAGGGGACCATCTCCACTCAGGAAGGTGGGTGACACCATAGGGAAATTTTGATCAATATGCATGTTAAAGAGACATGTAAGTTTGATTCTTTAGTTGTTAATTTTTATGGTGTCCAATTTCTTTCCTAAATTGGATTTATAAGAAAAATACCTTGAAGGGTGAGGTAGAAAGAAGGATGTTGTGGATTGCAAAGGAAATCTCTCTTTCATTTCCCAGTCTGGATGTTTCCGTCCATATTTATCTTTCTTAGAAATATCTGTATTCTTTGTAACTTGAGGAATGATTTTAGATCAATGGGTTTTGTTTACCTAAACCAACCTTACATTACAGGCTGATAGATGCATCGATCAATCATTCATTTGATCAGTTAATCTTTAGTAAGATCATATATCCTTATAAGCTGAAATATCTAATTGGGAGGAACAATAGTGGGAGAGATGTTGGGTTAAAGGAACAATGAAAACCAAACAGAGGATTCAGCATAAAATCTTCAAGTAGATATTTCCTTTCTACCTTTTCTTATCTTTCCAATTTTCTTTCTTGTTAAATACTGTAGTGAGATATAACACCAAAAAAAAAAAAAAGGAATATACTCTGAGTTCTAAAAGGAAAAAAATTCTAACATGCAGTGTTGGGATTAAAATGATCAGAAAGAAGGGGGAAACAGAGAACTAATAAAAGACCAATCTACTAAATATCCTTTGATACCAATGTTGAATTCATTCACTTTAAAATTGTTGCCAAATTGAGACAATATGGAAACATATTGCTTCATCTTCTCATTTTTACAGGGTAAAAAGACTTTACAGATAACACACTCAGTTCCTGTTGTTGAATTCATTTATGAATTAATCTTCCTTAAGATGTTTTTTCAAATTTATTTATCAAGTTTATATGGCTATTTCACACAAAGTGACTCTTGGTGGAATAGAATTAAACCAATAATAAAAATTGAAACATTGAGGTATCAATGCTAAGAAAGCAAGAGAGGAGTACATCAAGATGCTACCTACCATGCAACCAGCACACGGGGGCCTGTTACCAGGGGATCCCCAGGACCATTGAAAGAATCACATTGTAAGAAATTTCTAGAAGGCCTAATAGTTAGGAGACACTGTCAATTTCAGGATAGTCAATGATTTTTTTTTTGTGAAGGGGGCTGTACAACCTGTACTGAAATAGTCAGTGTTGCAACACTTCTCAAGTGGTTCTCCATGGATCAAACCATATTAGACAACTTTTATCCTCTGTCCAGTATTTTTGGAGCAGTGTATTGAGAGCATGGTTGGTGGGTCAATCATCAGTAACTGAGTTTAAACATTTTTGGGATAAACATAATTCCATCATCTGAATTTTTTTTTGAAAAAAATGAAATAAAATATTAAATAAATAAGAAAACAAAAAACTCAAAGGGCAGACTAGATGCAGCACTAGGACTTTTTCTGTCATCAGTTTTCTGTTTCTATCTTTTTATCCCATACTCCTAGGGTTGCTCTTGAAAACCACCTGGAATTTATAAAATGGTCCAGAATGCAAAGGCATGCACAGTGTTGAGTTTCCGTGTGTTCTTTCATAGGACACCCCTACTGTGCAGGCTCCACAGAATCCCAGTTTTTTTTCCAGGTGCAATTAAATTCACCTTTCAAACCCTCCATGAGACATAACCAGGGTATCTGCAGGGCTTCCTCTGCTTGAGGATATCTGCTTGTCCCACTAGAGCAGACATAATTGGCATGCAAACAATCTGTTCCCTAAAAGATTCCCACGTTATGGATCATCAGAAGCCTGCCTTTTCTGCTGCAGTTCCTGCCCTATTGGACTTACTCCCCCTTGAAATTGAATAGGGCCTCCCATCCTCTTAAACTTCTGGAGACTTACTACTTCTGCCAACCATTTGGGATAAGGTAAGGTCAGTGCAGGATAAGAATCTGGTGGATTACCTCAGAGAAGGGAGTTTGCAGCATCAGATAGCTCTTCTTTTAATTTTATATTGTTGTTGTTCTTTTTATAGTTGTGTGTATTGGGGATTTTTTTGTTGTAGTGTAAGTATATTCCATTTACTGGGACTTTTCTGTCTCTCTGTATCACATCTTATCCAAAGTTCTTCTTGAAATTTGAAAGACTATAAAAGAAATATTACTTTCTTTTCTCAGATACCAAAAAATGCACCAAGTGCCCAGATGATCAATATCCAACTGAGAACCGAGTCCAGTGTATCCCCAAAAGAATAACCTTTCTGTTCTATGAAGAACATCTCAGCATCATCCTCATCTCCTTTGCTCTACTCTTGTTCCTAATCACAGGCTTTGTTTTAATCATATTCATTAAATATCTTGAAACTCCTATTGTCAAAGCCAACAACCGGGACCTCTCCTACATCCTCCTGGTCTCCCTTCTGCTTTGCTTCTTATCCTCCTTGTTCTTCATTGGCCGACCAAAGAAAGCCACCTGCCTTCTCCGACAAACAGTGTTCAGCATTGTCTTCTCAGTAGCCGTGTCGTCTGTGTTGGCCAAAACAATCACAGTAGTGCTGGCATTCCTAGCTTCAAAACCAGGCAATAAAGTGAAAAGATGGTTGGGGAAGACCTTGGCCAACTCCATCATCCTTTCTTGTTCTGCTGTCCAAATTCTCATCTGTGCCATGTGGTTGGGAGTTTCTCCCCCATTTCCTGACTCTGATCTGCACTCCCAGCCTGAAGAGATTATCCTTCAATGCAACAAAGGCTCTGTCACCATGTTTTATGTTGTTCTTGGCTACATGGGCTTCCTTGCTGCAATTTGCTTCACTGTGGCTTTCCTGGCCAGGAACTTGCCTGGAGCTTTCAATGAAGCCAAGCTGATCACCTTCAGCATGCTGGTCTTCTGCAGTGTCTGGGTTTCCTTCCTCCCCACCTACCTAAGCACTAAAGGAAAATACATGGTGGCCGTACAGGTCTTCTCCATCTTGGCCTCCGGTGCTGGTCTATTGAGCTGCATCTTCTTTCCCAAGTGCTACATTATCATCCTGAGACCAGATCTAAACACTAAGGAACATCTAATGGCAAAAGCAGGGGAATGATTGTGAAATTGTTTCTTAGGCTGGTAACGTCTAATTATCCATTATTATTGGTTATAATTGGTTATATTAATCACAACTGCTATATCTTCTTCTCTGTCTTCAGGAATATTTTGAAATTTAAATAGTGTTCTGCTTTCTGCATTTCTAAAACTGGCACCTCTCGTTCTAGGTTTTGATTTGCTTGTTCTAATTTTTCATCTTCTTACATTAGTACTTCCATTTTTTTGTCAATATCATCTGATTTATTTTCCATTTTCTGAATTCTTTGTTCATTTTTAACAATCATTTGCTGATGGGCTTCAAATTGTGTCTTTATATCCAACATTTGTTCGTTTAATTTATCAAAATTACTTTTTGTCTCTTCATGGTTTCTCTGTATTGATTCTTGAATTAATTTTAATGTGGTTTGCATCTCAGTTTGAGCAGTGCTTATTTTCTCAAGCTGCAACATTGTTTTAATAGATCCCTGGCTTGTTGGGCTAGATGTTCTGTCAGAAGGTGCAGAGGAAGTTTTTTTCATAAGTCTAGTGAGATTTGATGCACTCATTTTTTGAGCCAACAATCTTAGGCTAAAATCCAAACCGTGAAAAGAGCCAACTACTTTAGGCTAGATACAAATTCTCAAGGAGAAAAAACGAGAGAAAAAAGGGGGGGAAAGCCAACTGTCTTAGGCTAAAATCCAACCATAAAATCGAGCCAACTACTTTAGGCTAAATCCAAATCCTCCAGTCAAATCACAAATATAAAACGCCCGCTGTCTCCAAATAATTCCTGATTTAGTTATATCCAGAGTCAACAGATATAATTGTAGATAGTCTTTTCTCATGCCAAGTCATATAAAGGCACTTTGTTGTTTCAAGGTCAAACACTTTTCAAATTCTTTTATTATTTGGTATTACTGTAGTATCTCCTTTCACCACTAGATGTCCTCATACACTGTATTGTCTATATCCAGTTTTAAAAGATTGTTACAAAGTTTTCTTTTAAAGTTCTTTGCAAGTTATTTACCCTAGAAATTAAATCTAAAAAGATTTCCCATGTCCTGTAGGTTAAGCAGTTTTTCTTTAAGTCGATCTAAGTTCCATTTTTAAGTATTCTTTTATATTCCTTAAATTCCTTCCCCTTCTTTTAATTGCTCGCAGTTTTTAACACTCTTCTCCCCTAGTCCTTCTGGGGTCTTTACTTCGTAGATTTTTCCCAATCAGGGGATCAGAATTTCTGAGTCCTTAAGGAAAAGGAATAAAAAACAGGCTTGCCCAGTTTCAGCACGCTGTTGACAATCAGCTGTTTGGCAGAGCACCGCGGCTCCTCGCTTTTATTTCTGGCTGACAATGACTTGGGCTGTCTGTGCTTACCAAGCAGCCTTTCTTCCATCCTTTAGAAAGGTTTCTTCAATCCGTCTGGACCGACCACCATCTGGTCCAGACTCCCGAAGCGTCCCTCCTTCTTCATTGCCCTTCCAATGGAACTTTCTGACCCCTTGGGATCGCCGGACCGAACGAAATCGGGCTAAGAAACTGGTGCCCCGGTTTCTTCCACCCATCTCGTTATGGCGTCAGACCGGAAGTTGGGGAGGAGCTTCCTAAGGGACCTCCATCTTCCCAGGGTGGTAAAAGGCAGGCAGAAATTCAACTGGTCTAGCAGCCTACCTAGCTCTCCGCAGTGAACCTTTCAGGGAAGGACAGGAAATATGGGGACAAGGGAAGGGACCCCCAGGAACTCTCTAGGCTGGAGGAAAACTAATATCTATACTTCCCTCTCCCTCTTCCTTTGGGTGGGGGGATATGGGGAGGGGGTCACAATAAGGATATCCAAACCAATACTCCTGAGGTCTCCCAGACCTTCAACACCCACCTTCCCTGAGTACCCCAAACTGTTCTTCTCCCCCCATTTTCAGCCCTACTTGCTGCCTTTGGATGATTTTTGAGGCCTCTTTCCTGTCCCCCTCCCAAATAGGCCCTCTGCAGCCCCCCAAGACCATCTCAAAGGGAGGGGCTCCAGCCCCCTTCACTAAAGGGAGAGTTTGGAGAAGCAACTCAGGTGTTGATTGAGTATTTGGGGATTCTGGGTGGGGGTTCCCCTTTCCCAAAGTCTCTCTTGGGGGCTCCCAGCCCCTTCCCACTCCTTCCCCCAAGAAGGAATCCAAGCTCAACTCCTCCCTCACCTTAAAAAAAAAAACTTCAGAAGATTCAGAAGAAAAACTGAAGTTGCAAAAACACTTTTGCCAAAAAGCATCTTTTTCTTATACTTTTGGTGGCATTTCTGGATTCAGGTCTGAAAATGCCTCATTTTCCCTCTTTCCGCTTTCGCTTTCCAACTCCCTCCTCTTTCAGAAAGTTTGGGACTCAGGCGCTAATTTGGGGTCCGCAAGGTCCCCCTCCCACCCAGCCACTGCGGGGGGGGGACAGAGAGAGGGGCCCGGCTGCTTCTTATCCCACCTCGGCTGCCTTCCCGCGCCCACCTCGGCCACAACCAGGGAAGGGGGGGGCTCCCTCTTCGTCCTGCGGTGGGAATTGAGGCGAGGGAGGGAGCGGAGAACACGCGGAGATCGAGGCTCCTGCCTATCTTGTCCTCCACGCCTTTCCCCTCTACTGGAGTCCCAGCCCCTTTCTCCCCCTCCCCCTCAGAAGCACTGACGTCCCCTCCCAGCCCCTCTCCTCCCCCCCAGCCAGCCCCCTCCTTACCGGGGTCTCCTTCCCCCCTTCGCTTCCAGGGATCCGGGCCAGCGGCCCCAGCAGCAGCATCAGGGGGAGCCCAGCGGAGCCCATGGATGGTGCCCCACCAGCGCCCCCAAGAGGGGGGAGGAAGACGGAGGTGCTCCCAGCCCCAGAGGCAGAATCAGGGATCTGGATTGGGGGGGAGAGGAAACGTTTTCCTCGAACTTTATAATTGGGAGTGTCCATAAGAGCGGAGGGACCAATGGGAATTCTCCCTTCTTGAGCGTCATCGCTCTCCGGGTAGAGTCTCCTTTAATTTCACCCGATGGAGGAGATTGTTCAGCGCAGAGAGAGAAGCGGAGAAAGTGGGGGGCGGGGGGTGAATCCCTTCAGTCTTGGGGGGCCGCAGCTCAAGAGGATATTTCACGAGAGCTCCGAAGGGGAGGGTGGACTTCCTTTTGCCCTCCCCCTCCAGATCCTGTTGGGGGGGGGTCTACAGTGGATGAAAAAAAGGGAGGAGCAGCCCCATAGCCAGCGAGGACTTGGAGGGGGGTCTCTTAGGTGGCTGACTGGGGAGTCCTTGGGCGCCTTCACACACACACACCCTCCCCTAATCATGCGGGGTCACTGCTCTCCACCGCCCCTCCCGGGAAGCTTCTGCCTTTTGGGCCCTTCCTGGCAAAGGGGCTGCCGGAGGGGAGGTTTTGCCCCCAGCACTGTGGGGTTTTCTGACCCACCTCAAATAGGTCGGTTTTGGTTCAAGAATCGCTCCTTCCTTCCTTCCTTCCTTCCTTCCTTCCTTCCTTCCTTCCTTCCTTCCTTCCTTCCTTCCTTCCTTCCTTCCTTCCTTCCTTCCTTTCCTTTCCTTTCCTTTCCTTTCCTTTCCTTTCCTTCCTTCCTTCTTTCCTTCCTTCCATTTTATTGAACTCCGTGGGAATTGAAGGGGTATAAACTATGACATAAAAAAAGAAATAAAATAAAACTGCCCCCCCCTTCCACAGATGAACTGGACCAGCCCCCGATTCCTGCCTAACCTCCAAACGGCGCTGCCTAAGGGGGGGGGCTTTTTTTCCCAAGCCGAGGGGAGGGCAAGAAATGCTGCCACCCCCTTTAGGAAAATGTCCCACTCGGAGAGCAGTCTCGGGGAAGGGGGGGAGGAGTCAATGGAGACCAGGCAGCTCTTGGGGGGGGGAAGGCAGCTTCAATCCGGATCCCTGCAGAGAGCGCGGGGGGGAGGGATTGGGACCCCAGAGCCGCCCGAGACAATCCTGAGGATACTCAGAGGATGAAAAAACAGGTTTCCCCTGAGGAATATTCGAGAAAAAGCCTTTGGCCTCCCAGCCCCTCCCCGACTGTGGGGCTGCCCCCCTGCCTCTGGGGATGCCTGTGCGGTGGGGCTGACCGTCCCCTCCCCTCCCACATGAGGCCCTCCCTCCGGATTAGCCCCTCCCTCTGCTGCTCCTGGGTGATTCGCCCCTCCCTTCTCCTCCTTAGTCAGCCCCCCCGAATCCCCCCGTTTCAGAGACCCCTCCCCTCCCCCAAGTGAGCTGGAGGGGGCCCGGAGGCCTCTTTCAGGGAAGGACCAGGTGTTCCATCGGCGTCCCCTGTGACAAAATGGGAGCCTAAACGGACATCTAGTCCACCCCTCCATGCACACAGAGGAAAGTCTGGCTGAGAATCGTGAAGAGACCAAAGAAAGTGGAGGGTCCCTTGTGGGGCTGCCATGAACACCCCCCCTTGAGCTGCAGCCCCCCCACACACACACACATACCCAACGGATCCCCCTTCCCAGTTTCTCCTCTTGTCTCTGCGCAGAACTCCCTCCTCCATCGGGTGAAGACACAAAGGATTCTGCCCGGAGACCGATGACGCTCAAGCAGGGAGAATTCCCATTGGCGCGTCCGCTCGTTCTGGCCCCTCCCAACTCAGCTTCCTTGAAACACGCGTCTCCCGTGCTCAGAACATGTGGACGAAGCGGCTCCTTCAGATTTCCCGCCCCTCAACCCCAAATGGGAAGGAATCTCCCTCCTTCTGGGGTTCAGGGTCCCCCTTTTTCTGGCAAAGCAGCCCCGAATGAGGACCCCGGAATAAAGTCTGGCCGTTTCTCCTCTGCTTTGCGTTCCTTCGTTCGGACAACCTCCACATCTTGGCCATAATGTCAAAGTGGTGACTTATTTGCCAGCCATCAGCACAGCCCAACCCACACCTATAAAGCCCCACGCACCCCAGGCACCACAACTACCACACCCAGAACAGTCCACGCCCTCTGCCGGGGCGAACTTCTCCCCGAGGGTGGGCTCCAGCCCTAGTCCCAAAGCTCGGAAGAGAAAAGCCCTGGTCCCGGAGACCGACCCAGGTGGGATCCTGTGATTCCAAAGTTCTTCTCCCTTTCAGCAGGGAAATATATAAAGTAACATTCTGGAAGAAATTTTGCCGCTATAAAAGTGCAGATCCAGAGTGGAATCGCTGAGGGTCTTAGGACGCTCAGATTATGAAGAACTACATTTTCCCCTAAGAAAATCCCACCTCAGCTGCCTTCCCGCGGCCCCCTCCCCACCTCAGCCACAACCGTCAACGGGAGGGGTCTCTCTCTCTCTCTCTCCATCCTCCTGGGGGGGATGTGGGGAGGGAGGGAGGCTCCCGCAGTCTCTCTTGCCCTCGACCCCTTTCCCACAGTCACGTCTGGGGTCCCAGCCCCTTTTTTCCCTCCCCCCCACCCCAGGAGCATTGCGGGTCCCTTCCAACCCCCCACTTCCTCCTGCCCAGCCCCTTTCTCTCCCCCTCCCCCAGGAGCACAGACGTTCCTTCCAGCCTTTACCCCCGCTCCATCACAGTGAATGACTTACAACCGAATGTGACTAGAAGGAGCCATATTGAAAGGTAATGTTGCATCTGTTATTGCTGATTGAGAGATGACTATACCAATGAGAAGATCTCCTGGCCTATAATAGCTCCATGGCTTTTCTCTATCCTGGTTATGCAAATTCAGTGGGCATTTCATTCTCAGCTTCCCAGTGAGTGGCTGGGACACCAGAAACATCAGAACTGGCAGCAGGAGGTCCATGATTCACGGGGCTGAATCAATTTCCTTCCCATTTCTAAAGAAGAATTAAAAGAATTGGAAGCATTCTCACAGGATGGAATATCCAATGGATTTCCTGATTTAAACAGAGACAAACCAAGATTCACCTGGAAGAGAAAGTACATTGAAGAGCACAGCTCCTGCCTGTCCCATATCTTGTGCCTCAAAGAGCATAACCTGTAGTTTTTATCCTTTTCTGATTCAAGATCCCTTCCATGTTGCTTCAGTCTGATGTTTACATCAAAGGCAGTCACTGGAGACATAGGAGAAGAGGTCTCAGAGACAGGGATGGTGATGATTGCAGTGAGAAGGAGTTTCTGCTCTTGGGACCCTGAACTTCTTCCATGTAAGGAGGGGTAGCTGGAGAAAAGCACATTGCTGAAAAATCACAGATACACCCCTTGGGGGGGTGGGACCAATATCCCACGTCCATTATTTGAAAGTTGTTCCACTGTATTGTCTTCAGCTTCCACTCTCAGTGCCTGGCTACCAGATCTTTGGTGACTCCAGGTACAAACTCTTCCTTTTTGTCAGAGTCCTCCGCTGGGGAAAAAACAAACGACCGAACAAAGTGACAATTCTTTATTCGAGTTAGTAACAGTCGGCGCTGGGCGTGAACATTACCCAGCGCCATATATATGCACCCCCAACCACACCCACACCCACACCCGCAACCACACCGAAACGCCCATAACCTACGCCCTAAATTCCCCCCCACACCCAATGCGCTTCACAGCTGCATCGGCCTCCAACATCACATGCCGGCCGGCTGAAGGAAACAGGAAGCCGGCACCGCACATCCGGCCCCAGGGATGACGGTCCATAGTCGCGGGCCGACCGCAGAAGCCCCGACCGGGACACCGCCGTCATGTCCGACAGGCTTCCCCCCGGTGGCAAGCAGCAGGCGGCAAACGGTGGCAAGCGGCATCCTCTGGTGGTAAGTTGATCAGCGTGAGCGACCGGCAGCTTGTGCTAGCAATGTTCACTGTGCTCTCCAGCCCCACCAAAGTATGTCGAGCCTGTGGGGCTTGACAGGCAGCTTCCCCTACCAGATCTCTCCCTGGAAGGGTGATTGGACCTCAAACCGGTCACCTACCACAGGCCCTGGTGGCGTTCCCACTTGCCCCCCTGGGGGATTCCCCACCGGTTTCAGTAAACTACAATGAAACACCGGGTGGATCCTCCCCATGAACCGAGGCAGTCGCAATCGCATCGTCACTGGGTTAATCACCTTGACCACCTGGCAGGGCCCCATGTACTTTGGGCCCAACTTCCTACCAATAGCTTCTGTACGCAGGTACTTCGTTGACAAATATACCCAATCGCCCACCTGGAATGGTTTAGGGACCCCTCTCTTTTTGTCAGCCTGCATCTTCATCTCGGCCTCCACTTTTGTGAGAGCGTTCTTAACCTGCCCCCATAACCCCTGTATATGGGTTATCCAATCCGGGGCCGTACCCCCACTAAGGGAGGTCCCAGGGCATTCGGGAATCGGCACAAAGTCCACCCCATTCACCACCCGAAATGGGGCAAACCCAGTGCTACTATGCACCGCGTTATTGTAGGCCACCTCCGCGAACGGCAACAGATGGACCCAATCCGTTTGCCAGCCCAATACATAGCTACGCATATAGCGCTCCACCATGGCATTTGCCCTTTCAGCTTCAGCCCATTGGTATCGGGAGGTGTCATCAAATCGGGAACGCAAAGCCTCCAAAAACAGGCCAGCATGTGCCAATTCCCTGGCATGCTCACTGTATAGGTCGGCAGCCCAAACAGCTGCCTCACCATGCAATTTTGCCGTAATGGCAGTGACCATCGCCCACTGCAATTGATATAGACGGGCATAGCGGTCCAAATGGCTGATGGCATGACTTATAAACATGGCAAGGCAATCTGGATCCCCATCATAGGACACCGGAATAGGGGGTGGACCCCAACTCGCACCTGGGCCCCACAACCCAAGTGGATGGCCCAGTCCTCTATTCGCAGCAGCAGCCGGAGGGAGACCTTGCGCATCCCAACCCCACTCAGGGGGAAAAAGCCCCTGTCCCGCTGAACTCGTATCGGGTATTGCAGCACTCGGGCCCATAGGCCGGGACTGGATGTACTGCGCCCCAAAGGCACGGGCCCCTCCCGGCGGTGCCCCTGGCTGGGAAGCTGTAGCTAGGCGCTGACCCACCAATCGGAAACGGGATGGCTCTGCACGGCCCCCAGATGCCTCATTCCAATGCTGGGTAGCCGTGTCCCATGCCGAGCCCCAACGGGGCCATGGGAGGGTCTCCTGATACCCTGCTTCGCCGAACTGGCCTCTTAAGGTATCCATTGTCTGTTGACCAGGCACCGCGGAGCACCCCCACTCCTCTTCAGGCGTTTCCGCGAACCGTCTCTCCCTCCAGTCCGCTAGGCCTCCTACACCGGCCGGTGTATCCGGGCTCCGCCACCGGTCACCAAACGCCCCCAAGGCCGCAGTGCCAGGAGAGGCTTTCACAGGCCCCTCCAACGGGGCGTCCAGCACCTTAGGTCTAACCCCCACCAGCCCCTCCTGGCCCTGTAAGGCGGGCGGTGGGGTAGACCCAACCGGCTCCAGACCGCTCTCGCAGGGAGCGGGGACGTCCTGCTTCCCTTCGGCCATTCCTGGCTACAAACACGCTGAACAAGGGAAAGGGTAAAAAGAAAAAGGCAGCACCAACTTACTGTCAGAGTCCTCCACCGAGGAAAAAACAAACGGCCGACGCAGGAACAAAGTGACAATTCTTTATTCGAGTTAGTAACAGTCGGCGCTGGGCATGAACATTACCCAGCGCCGTATATATGCACCCCCAACCACACCCACACCCAACCCACAACCACAACCAAACGCCCATAACCTACGCCCTAAATTCCCCCCCCACACCCAATGCGCCTCACAGCTGCATCGGCCTCCAACGTCACATGCCGGCCGGCCAAAGGAAACAGGAAGCCGGCACCGCACATCCAGCCCCGGGGATGATGGTCCATAGTCGCGGGCCGACCGCAGAAGCCCCGACCGGGACGCCGCCGTCATATCCGACAGGCTTCCCCCCGGCGGCAAGCAGCAGGCGGCAAACGGTGGCAAGCGGCATCCTCCGGCGGTAAGTTGGGGTGAGCCACCGGCAGCTTGGGCTAGCAATGTTCACTGTGCTCTCCAGCCCCACCAAAGTATGTCGAGCCTGTGGGGCTTGACACTTTTGAATGCCAAGTGGATGTGTAACATGGCTTCTCTTGTCCATGATGTTACCTGCCATGACTCCCTGAAGGCTAGTTGTGCCAAGAGGGGAGGAAACCTCTCCTCAGTTGCAAATGTGGCCACCTACTTTCTGGGTTTGCCTCAGGTGAGAGCCCGGGGAAGTGGAGGAGGGTTGGCTGTGGTCATCCATGGTTTATTATAGGCTCTAAACAGGTTGCACCTAGAGCTTTCTTTTGTCTCGGGGGGGGGGGGGGTTGCAAGAAAATTTCCCCAGCCTGCTGAAGTATTTTGAGTGAATGTGGCCCTTAAAAGAAGATAAACGTCACATCCAGATTCAACCTCCAGAAATAAACCATGGTTAAAAATTGCAAGTGTGAATGCAGCCATTGGTGAAGTGAGCAGGTTAAGAGGGTTGTATGGCTATGATCAGAGACAGTCTGGTGTAGTGGTCAAGGCGTCAGATTAGTAACCAGGAAACCATGAGTTCTAGTCCTGCCTTGGGCACAAAGCCAGCTGGGTAAACCTGGGCCAGCCAACCTCTCAGAGCCCTGGGAAAGAGGCAATGGCAAACCACTTCTGAAAAACCCGGTCACTTTATGGTCTTCCTGATTACTTTCACACACAGCCAGTTGAGGCTCTGGGGCTTCCTGAGTCTGGCTTCAGTCTTGCAAAACCAGCCAAGTGGACTCCAATTTGCTAAACATTGGCAGATTTTTTTTTAAATCTGGTTGCTCTCTGTAAAAGCGGCAGGAAAAGTCCAATCCTGATTGTGACAGCGAGTAACAAGTCCTCATGAAGGCTGCAGACAGGCCTATGAAGTTGGGGTCCTCGAAGGGCAGGAGAGCTGTAGGAGGTGGTTGTCCCTTCCTGTCAAGGGCAGGGAGGGCATGCTGGAAAAGAGGAAGGCAGATCCCTTCGGGATCTGGCTCAAGCAGCCTCAGGCATGGTTGGAAAACGTTTCTTTGAGGATGAAGCCTTCCTAGCAGACAGCAAGGGTGGGAGACCAGCAGTGACATCACAGCAAGGGTGGTTCCACAGATTGGGGGATCCAAGTCAATGCACCCCCTTCTGTTAGCAGCACAGTGCAGCATGGATGGTCAGGCAGGAACCCCTTCAGGAGGCGAGTCCCAGGCACTTGCAGGCTAGGAGAGCCCACCTGTGTCTAGGGTGTTTGCATCCCTGTTTGTATTTGGCCAGGCTCAGCACACCCAGCATTTGTGGGACCCCCTCAGCCTCCTTTGCAGGACTCAGTTGCAGACACCCTGCAAGTGTGTTGTGTCCCACCAGGTGGTTCAGTTTTGTGTGCTCTGCAGAATTGAACCGACTGAGTTAAACTCCACTGGCCATCATGGAAGTGTGTGCTCTCCTTAACCTGGATTGGGGAGAAACCCTCTTTCCTGAGCTGGGTGGAGTCATCAACTGAATTAACGGGTGAAGTTCACAGCTCCTGTTTAGGCCATCCAGGGTTTTTCAGGCATTTCTGCATTACTTTTAGCAAGCTGGACACATCTCAGCCTGGCACTGACCACAGGGAGGGGCAAAGGTTTTGGGCTTCAGAGGGAACCAGATTAAAAGTGGCTTCTTTCTCCCTTGCATTCCCAAAGAAACCTCTAAGGAGCAGGGGACTTTGGTAATCTATAGAGCCCCTAACAATATTGACTGAGATTTTAAAACTTTAAATATAAAGTTTAATTTAAATTTAAATTAAAAAAAAATCCAATAGCTGGGAACCTTGTCCTGTGTCAATGTGTGAAGAAAGTTCATCATGCTAAGCCAGCCTCTGGTTTATATATTTTGGCATGATACATTATGCCAATGTAGCAGTTCTCTTCCTTTAACCTAAGTTAAGGGTGTTGTGTGAATTCACCCATATTTACCACAAACTATCTATGTGATGGCCAATGCAGTATGTTTGCACAGAAGATGGAAAACCTTTTATAGGATCTGTCTTTGGATTCAGGGTCCCTGGCTATCCAGCATGGCAACATTCACAAGACAAGAGATCAGGCTAGTTTGTGGTCCTGTTTTGCAAAGGAAGGAGCATCTCAGGTTTTGCCCCCAAGTTCCCCTTTTCCCAGCCGTTGCCTTGTCTTATGTGTTATGTCTGGGGTTTCTCTTGAAGAAGCATTCTTGACTACTTTTGCTTTCCTAAGCATTCTTGACCTTTCTTGCATGCTAGCAGGTTCCTAAGGATCAAGGCCTGTCTGCTTTGAGATTGTAGCTTCTTAATACAAAGATGTTAGGGAAGGGAACTTTCAGCCTGTCCTTCAAAGGCAAAGCACTTCCTGAAATCCTTGCCAAGGTCTCTGGCTCAGCTCCACCTGGGGCCTTTCTGACCACCTTCACCCAGTCGGCTGAGACTGTGAGCCTTGCTGTGCCTGGCTCTGTTCTTGCAAGCTGCAGAGAGGTGACAAGAATCTCCCAATCCTGACAAGGAGAATGGATTTCAAGTCGTCATGAAGGCAATCGGGAGGGGGAGCAATGAAGCATGGGTCCTGAAGAGCCAGGAATGACTGAGAGGCTATAGGATGCCTGTGGGCCTACCTGCAAGGGCAGGGAGGGCGCTCTGGAAGAGAGAAAGGAAGGCAGAGCCCCCAACCCAATCCAGTCAGGGCAGCCTTGGGTGCAATCAGAAACCTCTCTTCTGAGGGAGGGACCCTCCTCACATATGGGGGGAGCTGTTAAGCATCACTAACATCACAGTCAGCATTGTCAACACAGAGCAAAAATTTTCTTTACTTGCTTCCTTCCTTCTTTCTATTCTTTGACTCTCTAGAGTCAAAGTTAGTAACTTACAAATTTTGAACCAACCTAGAACTAAGGAGAAATTTCCTGACAAAACAATTAATCAGTGGAACGACTTGCCTCCAGAAGTTGTGGGGGCTTCAACACTGGAGGTTTTTAAGAAGAGACTGGACAACCATTTATCTGAAATGGTAAATGGTGAGGTTTCCTCCTTCAGCAGGGGGTTAGACTGGAAGACCTCCAAGGTCCCTTTCAACTCTGTTCTTCTGTTTTTCAGGCATGCAGTATATTTAGCAAAGTGTTAACGGGGATAGAGATTTGAGGACAGAGGTGGGGAGTTTAGTTTTAGCACCTGATTAGGGGGACGGGGCAGTGCAAGATGAAAAAGTTTGTCTTTTCCAGCTTTTTTTGTGTTCTTTATTGAAGAAATGTGGGGTTTGGGGGGAGTAAGGGGGGGTCAAAGCCAGGAAAAGGTTTCAGGGAGCTCATCTGAAGCTGCCCCATCCTCATGCAGTGTCCGGTTTCCCAAGCCTAGCAAGAGCCAGGAGAGCTTTGCAGTCTCCCAACAGCCTGAGGATCAGGCTGGAAAGTTTCAAAAGCAGCCGCCATTTCTACAAGGACTCGTCAGAGTATTGAAAATGGTGTCCACTTCCGGCAGGCCTAAGGATCAGTCCCAAGCACTGCAGGGTCCCATTGGGGCAGGATCGAAGGGGAAGAGGCTTCCAGCCAGAGGGAAAGATGTTACCCGGCCACATCTGGAAGGCCGTGGGACCCCCCAACACTTCTATGTGTTAAAGAGGGGCTTGGTGGGGGCACAAGGGAGTCAAGGAGGGGCTGAAGAAAGATCTCACATTTGGGGAAAGGAGATGGCAAGGGGGGCTTTTTTTGGGGGGTGACCCCAGCAGGCAGAAACTTGGCTGCATTGGCATTCAGCTCTTATTTTCCCCAGGGTGGCACACTTTGATGTGAAGGAAGACAGACAGCCCTGATCTTGAGTGGGGAGGGAAGTCCCAAGTCTGAAATCTTCCAGTGACGCTTTTTGCCTAAAGCCAAGTTCTCCACGAGGAAAGATTTCCATTTTGGGCCTCCCGGGTCAGAGAGAGAAGCAAACTGCAGCTGACTCCATCTGTCTCTGCCCAAAGTCTCCCCTGGAGGATTCGGCCAAACAGCAGAGCTGAAACTTTGAGGATAATAATAATTCTCCCTCTCACCAGAGATCCCCGGCTAATTCAACTAGTTCTTGGACTCAAAGTTTGTTGGGCACTTCTCTGGAGAGAAATGAAAGTGGAACAATCCCCATAGGATTCAGAATGATAGGGCAGAGCTAGAATTAAATTGGTCAGCAAGATTTGAGAGGTTGGAAAGCTCCATGCTTGAAATTGGCCTAGAGGAAATACACGGCACCTGTGGCTGAAGAAAAAGAAATCTGATATTTGTTGGCAGAACGGTTAAAGAGAAAACCTTGGGGACTACTTAATACCCGAACATGTCACTGAACTGGAATAGCTTCCTACTGAGTTAAAACCAAAGTTTAGTTTGTTTTGAAAGTTAATGTTGAAGGAGAGCAATAGAAAAAGACTGATGCAAAAGTGTGACCAGGATAAAATAAAATAAAAAAAATCTTCTAGTTAAAAACTAGTCATCAGGACTTCACATAGTTTTTAAAAAAAAAAAAATCACACCCATATACAATCAATGAGAGAGAGAGAAATGAGAGAAATAAAGGATGCCTTTCACCCCACGTAAGGAAGAAAGGGAGGGAAAAGACCCATGTTCCACTGCCACTCCCTTCCACACATTGGGCACTGAGGGGGAAAAGCAAAGCCCAGACTTGTCACGTTGCCCATAGAAAAGGCTCAGGAAGGAGGAGGGGAACTGGGGGAACCCTTCACACACACCCATTCTGGGAAGGGACTGATGTGGATTATGGGCTTTGGAGTTGCATTTCAGGGGGAAATGCAGCCAAGGGGGGTTTGTGAAGCTCTGGTTCCTCTTCGTGTGTTTCCAGGAAAGGCTCCTGTCGGGGAGAAGCCATGCAGGGCCTTTGTCTCCAAAGGGGGATCCGGCTTTGCTGGGGAGGGAAAGGCGAGGGGGTCTCCCTGGAGGGACCCTCTGGGGCTTTGAGGAAGGGGCATCCTGGGGGTCCCTCGTGGCCCCTGAAGTCCCTCCAGCCGGGCTCTCCTGGGCAGCCGCTGCCCCCCACTTGCCCAAGCCACCCCAGGAGGAGAAGCTCTTCATTGCAGGCATTTCTGGGTGGGGGAAAAAGGCTATTTTTCTAATAATAATAATAATAATAATAATAATAATAATAATAATAATAATAATAATAATAATAATAATAATAATAATAATAATAACAACAATAATAATAATAATAATAATAATAATAATCTTCCTGCAATAACTCCAGCAATGTTACAAAAAACTGCGCTACTCGGAACATCTTATATTTTAAGAAGGTACCTGGTTGACACCTAGCAACCCGTGTCAACCATCAGCGCCAGCCAATTTGAATGTTCAGTTGACTGAGGTTCATGTTTAATGAATAAAAGATAATAATAATAATAATAATAATAATAATAATAATAATAATAATAATAATAATAATAATAATAATAATAATGTTGGAAGGGACATTGGAGGTCATCTAGTCCAACCCCCTGCTCAGGCAGGAAACCCTATACCATTTCGGACAAATGGCTACTCAGTCTCTTCTTAAAAACTTCCAGTGTTGGAGCATTCACCGCTTCTGGAGGCAGGTTGTTCCACTGATTAATTGTTCTAACAGGAAATTTCTCCTTAGTGCCAGGTTGCTTCTCTCCTTGGTTAGTTTCCATCTGTTGCTTCTTGTCCTTCCAGGTTCTTTGGAGAATAGCTTGACCCCCTCTTCTTTGTGGCAACCCCTGAGATAAACCCCTGACATTAAAGGAAATAGTGTGGATAAAGAGCATATAGAAATTAGAGAACTGAAATAGAAAACACTTTGTATTAAGATTAATTTTGGTATTAGTTGAAAGCATTTTACAATTCATTTTTGAACAAATGTGAAAGCTTTCCTTTTGTGGAATGAAAATGTCTCTCCAGCCACTGTGGAGAGAATAACAGAATAACAGAGTTGGAAGGGACCTTGGAGGTCTTCGAGTCTAACCCCCTGCTCAAGCAGGAGACTCTATACCAGGGGTGTCAAACTGCTGGCTCATGGGCCGGATGTGTCAGGTGGAAGCCGCGGCCACCCCATTGCCGGCAATGGCAAAACTGTCCCGATACTTTGTGTGTTCTCACATGACGTCGCGAGTTTGACATGTCTGCTCTATACCATTTCAGACAAATGGCTTTCCAGTCCCTTTATGTTATAGAAGGATTGGGGGTCTTGGGGCCTTGCAGATGTCATTTAGTAACAACTCTCCCTCTGGCTGGAAGCTAGAGCCATTGGGGGTCCTACTGAATAGCAAGAGGGGCACCACTAGGCACCCCAGCCAGAGTGGTTTGCAATTATGATTCTACTACACAATTTGTGGTAGCTCTGTGGGTGTCAGTCTAGCAGTTGTTGTCCTGAGCCTGGACGGCCTAAACATGAGCTGTGAACTTCACCCATTAATTCAGTTGATGACTCCACCCAGCTCAGGAAAGAGGGTTTCTCCCCAATCCAGGTTAAGGAGAGCACACGCTTCCATGATGGTCACTGGAGTTTGACTCAGTCAATTCAATTATGCAGAGCACGGACAATTGTCAACCACCTGGTGGGACACTCACACAACACACTTGCAGGGTCTCTGCAACTGAGTCCTGCAAAGGGGACTGAGGGGGTCCCACCAATGCTGGGTGTGCTGAGCCTGGCCAAATGCAAACAGGGGTTCAAACACCCTAGACTCAGGTGAGCTCTCCTAGCCTGCAGGTGCCTGGGACTCGCCTCCTGCAGGGGTTCCTGCCTGACCATCCATGCTGCACTGTGCTGCTAACAGAAGGGGGTGCATTGACTTGGATCCCCCAATCTGTGGAACCACCCTTGCTGTGATGTCACTGCTTCTCTCCCACCCTTCCTCTGCTAGGAAGGCTTCGCCCTCAAGGAAACACTTTCAAACCATGCCTGAGGCTGCTTGAGCCGGATCACGAAGGGGCTCCACCTGCCTTCCTCTTTTCCAGCACGCCCCCCCTGCCCTTGAAAGGAAGGGACAACCACCTCCTGCAGCCCTCCTGCCCTTCCAGGACCCCAACTTCATCGGCCTGTCTGCAGCCCTCATGAGGACTTGTTACTCGCTGTCATGATCAGGATTGCCATTTTTACAGAGAGCAACCAGATTAAAAAAAAAATCTGCCCATGTTTAGCAAATTATAGTCCACTTGGCTGGTTTTGCAAAACAGAAGCCAGACTCAGGAAGCCCCAGAGCCTCAACTGGCTGTGTGTGAAAGTAATCAGAAAGTCCATAATGACCAGGTTTTTCAGAAGCGGTTTGCCATTGCCTCTTTGAGAGGTTGGCTGGCCCAGGTTTACCCAGCTGGCTTTGTTCCCAAGGCAGGACTAGAACTCATGGTTTCCTGGTTACTAATCTGACGCCTTGACCACTACACCAGACTGTCTCTGATCATAGCCATACAACCCTCTTAACCTGCTCACTTCACCAATGGCTGCATTCACACTTGCAACTTTTAACCATGCTTTATTTCTGGAGGTTGAACCTGGGTGTGGCCCTTATCTTCTAGTAAGGGCCACATGCACACAAAATACTTCAGTAGGCTGGGGAAATATTCTTGCAACCACTCTGAGACAAAAGACAGCTCTAGAGGCAACCAGTTTAGAGCCTATAATAAACCATGGTTCACCATAGCCACCTTTCCGCCATTTCCCTCGGCTCTCACCTGAGGCAAACCCACAAAGTAGGTGGTCACATTTGCAATTGAGGAGAGGTTTCCTCCCCTCTGGGGGTACAACTGGACTTCAGTGAGACAGGGCAGGCAACATCATGGACGAGAGAAGCCTTCTTACACATCAAGCTGGCATTCAAAAGCAACAGCCAGAAAGGGAGCCACTGAAGATCTGGTAGCCAGGAAATGAGAGTGGAAGCTGAGAACTGAACAGTGGGACAACTTTCAAGTGATGGACCTGGGATATTGGTCATCCTATGGTCCTCAATTTAAGGGTGGACCTGCCCATCCCACCAGCTCCCCCTGTCACTCAAACCTCCAGTTCTCCCTTCTAGGCCAAGCTGTATATATTAACATCCCCCCTCCAGGTAAGAAAAATAATCAACAATTGACCAAGATAAACCATAACACAGGGACTCCGAACGATAAGCACATGGAAGTCTTCTAGGGAGGACAAACAAAGACTCAGAGATGGGAATGTCACAGGAATCGCAAAACACCAAGTGCATCTATGCAACCAGAGGAACTGCCACCAGGTCCCCCTAAACCAACTTCCGGGTGATTGTGGCAAGAAATGAGGTCACACCATCCACTGCACTGCAGGCGCAGCCATCATCTCCACTGCAGACCTAACAGCACAATTATTTTATTTAAACCAAGAAACATCAAAATTTAATGGGTCTCATTGTATAAGTATGGAAAGATAACACAGAAGGTGTCAAGGAAACTAAAACTTCTACCCACTTTACAATTTTCTCTCTCCGTGCCAATGGTGCTATCGCAGGCTGTCACTTTCCTGCCTCTTACCAGATTCTCATGCAAAAAATGATGTTTCTAGAACAGATGGCAAATGAAATTTCACTTCAGTTAACAAGGAATTATAAAATCAGCTCCAAATTAGGATGGATACATGGAGATCTCATTGAAAAGAAAATCCCAAACTCTTAACATTAGGCTGCGTTCAAGGATACTGAGTGCTTCCATGGAGATAAAGCACAGGCAGCACTAGAGTTAAGTGTCACCAACCTAGAATGGCACCAAACTCCATAACTCTGGGTGACCTTCCCTAGCAGCCTCTGGAGGCAAGAGACCCCATTGAGGGACAGCAGAAGTCACTTTCCTGGCTTTTGAACTATCTCCATCCAGCATGACTTTCTGGACATGTCCTAACAGGAAGGACTAAGACCACTACAGAACACTGCCCCAAGGGGTCTATCTGTGACTTTTCTCTCACGTGCTTTTCTCCAGCTACCCTTCCTTATATGGAAGAAATTCAGGGTCCCAAGAGCAGAAGCTCCTTCTCACTGCAATCATCACCATCCCTGTCTCTGAGACCTCTTCTCCTATGTCTCCAGTGACTGTCTTTGATGTAAACATCAGACTGAAGCAACATGGAAGGGATCTTGCATCAGAAAAGGATAAATATCACAGGTTATGCTTTTTCTGGCTCACATTACAGGACAGACAGGAGCTGTGCTCTTGAATATATTTTCTCTCTTTCAGGTGAATCTTGATTTCTCTGTTTGAATCAGGAAAGCCACTGGATATTCCGCTGTGTCAGAGTGCTTTGAATTCTAATTCTTTTTTAGAAAGAGGAAGGAGATTGATGCCCCATGAATTATGGACCTCCTGCTTCTGCTTCTCCTTCTGATGCTGCTGGTGTCCCAGCCACTCTCTGGGAAGCTGAGAATGAAGTGCCCACTGAATTTGGACCACCAGGATGGAGAAAAGCCATGGAGCTATTATAGGCCAGGAGATCTTCTCATTGGTATAGTCATCTTTCCATCAGCAACAACACCTGCAAAATTACCTTTCAACACGGCTCCTTTTAGTCAGATTCGGTTGTAAGTTATGCAATGGAGTTTCATTCCCTCCATTTGCAGTTCTAACACTCTTCTTTTTTTTCTTCTTGTTTTTCTTACTCTTATATTGCAGGATATGACACATTTTTTGAATCCTTTTGATTAACACAGCCTCTCTCTTTTGCCTTATTTTCTGAGAGGAGAAATATGAGGCAAATGAACCCTTAAAGAATGCCACATTGTTTTCCTTTCTCTGTTCAATCCTAAATTCATGACTGGAATACTGACTTTGGTTGAAAGTAATGATTGAAATGGTTCTAATTTCCTCTGCCCTACCATTTCCATATTTTTATAACCGATTTGTATGCAATGCCTGATTTTTAAAGGAATGGAAAATGACTCGTTTTCAGAACAGTTTCTCTGGATCACTTATCAAAAATCTCCTTCCTTTAATGGTGGTTCTTCTTTAATGCCTGAATTATTCTGGGCTACAAATACCAGTACTGCTAAAAAATAAGTGTATGTTTCTGATTTGTTAAACCTTCTTGAGGACTATCCCCATCCTCAACACTAACAATATTAAAGGGTTATGGGTGATTTCCCTCTAGTTTCGATCAATATTGGTTTATGTTTCAGTTAGTTTTTAGAGAAAAATGATCATTAAATGGAAAAAAAGGTATTGTTGTTGTTGCTCTTGATGATGCTAATATTAACATGATCATAGTTTTACACTAGTTTATCCTATGGAAAGTTATTCATACTACACATGATTTGTAATATTGAACTGGTGAGGGAGAATCCCCAGCTCCTGCACAATCTCACACTTGGCTACAACATCCATGACAACTTTTATAACACCCTCGGCACTTCAGATGCCTTGCTGGATATGCTCTCTACTGGAGAAGCCAATGTTCCCAACTACAGCTGTGGAAGGAAGGACAAGCTTTTGCCTCTTGTTGATGGAGCAAGCAGAGACAGATCCATCCAGATGTCAACATTAGCAGGCACCTACAAAGTTCCACAGGTTTGTGTTTGTCCTTCCCTTTCTGTAAAGTGAGTGGGATGTTGGTGTGTGAGTGATAGATCCAACCGTGTCTTCTCTATGGAATTCAAGATTATTTTGAATAATAATAATGATCAGTCTATACTTCGAAAGGCACTTTACTCCCTTCCAAGAAATGGCACCAAGTTAATAATACCCATCTCACCGCAAAAGCCTCTTTCTCCCAAAAGCCCATCTCCTCTCTCTTTCTGAAAGCTTTCGTGAAGTGTAGGCACAGGGCTGCAGATCCCCCCTAAGGATTTTTTGTAGGAGGACCGTACCCATCACAACATCACTAGCATCAGCATGGATGATGAAAGTTTCCTCAGGATCAGGGTGTTTAAGAACTGGTTCTGCTGCAAATAATCTTTTCACCATGGCATTTGTAAGTGTTATAAATAAGGATTGGGATATACAGTCGAGAGGAAGCAAGGCTCAGAAGAGACCTGTCTTTTCTTGACATCATCCCAATTGCTTAGAGGCTTCTGCTGCACACTTGTGAAGGTGAGGAGAGGCTCTGTGTCCAATCAAAGGATCTTCTGTACAATAGGAATATGCAGTACTGATGGAAAACTCACATTTTTTACATGGTCTTATCCAAAATAATGATATCCTCAATCATGAACAAATTTTTAAACAGAGTGCTACGGGATCACGTCTCGTACTGATGATAAAACCTATATGTATTATGAACCTTTATTGGCCACTAACATTAACCAACCATTTTATTAAAAATCTACAAATATCTTAGGCAATGTATCAACTATATTTTATCCTAAAATTCTCATGATCAAATTCATCATAAAAGGTCTGAAGAGCAATATGGCCTCTGGAGAAGATTTTCTACCAGCTGAATAATTCAAGAAATATCCCGACTGGTGGGACCCTCCATTGAAAGATACATTTACACATATAAATAATATCCGCCACTTTGGGATTTAACTTATATCATACTAGAACAAATCCGATCACATCATCTGAGAAGTATCTTGAGGGTGGATAAAAGGACTTCAGCTGCTGCCCTCAGAGCAGAATTGGGAATTTATATAATTTATAAAATTGGGGCATATAATTACTTTTAATAAAATTGATGGTTTGGAAACTACTACTACTACTACTACCACTACCACTACTACTACTACTACTAATAATAATAATAATGTTAGAAGGTACCTTGGAGGTCTTCTAGTCCAACCCCCTGCTCAGGCAGGAAACCTATACTATTTCAGACAAATGGTTGTCCAATCTCTTCTTAAAAACTTCCAGTGTTGGAGCATTCACAGCTTCTAGAGGCAGGTTGTTCCACTGATTAATTGTTCTAATTGTCAGGAAATTTCTCCTTACTTCTAGGTTGCTTCTCTCTTTGGTTAGTTTCTATCTGTTGCTTCTTGTCCTGCCTTCAGGTCCTTTCGAGAATAGCTGGACTCCCTCTTCTTTGTGGCAGCCCCTGAGATATTGGAAGACTGCTATCATATCACCCCTTGTCCTTCTCTTCATTAAACCAATTAGAGTCCCCAAATGCTATTAGAACAAACAAATTTCATTTAAAATATTCTTGATTTTATATTAGGAACTGTCATCTCCCTGTCTTTTTTGCCACGTGAGAAAAACCTAAAAAAAATGCTGCACAAAGAATCCAAGATGGTCAAAATAGAGAAAAGTAGGACCATCTTCAGTGAGGTTGGCACACTGAAAGGCATCAGCTGCTACAATTGTACCTTCCAAGTATTGAGTTAAATCTTCCAAACTCCTTAAAATGAATATACTTGTATTTGTGGAGCTCCAGAAATAGAAGATGTAATACATCTATTATTTTGAATGTCCATTATTTAAGAAAGAGGGAGATCAATATCTTGGATTGCACTTTAAAGAAACAATCTATTGGGATCCTAATATTTAAAAAAATGTATTTCCCCTGTGCTCAGGATTCAAAAATTATATATAATAAAGCCCTTTTCGAAAGGAAATTATGGTCAGAATGTGGTAAATTCTGGGGTTATAAAGAAATACTCTTTTCATTCTTTATGCTTATTCTATTGTACTTATTTTTCTAAATTCTGTTTTTACATACAGTCTTGTTAATGTTCTGTGTTTTATATTCTCTATCTTGATATGGCCTAATGACTAATCAGCAGGAAATGTTCTAATATGTGCATGAGAAAAAAGTTGGACTCATTAAAAGCTAAAAATTGGGACTTGGTAGGATGCCAAATATAACACAGAATTGCTTTTTTCAGGTCAGTGATAGAATTGCTTCAGAGGCTCTGAGTGATAAAAGTCAATTTCCTTTTTTCCATCCGATGCTCCCCAAAGAAGAGATCATGTACCCAGGAATTGTCCAAATTCTCCTCCATTTTGGATGGACCCTGATTGGTCTCTTTGCTCCAGACACAGAGAAGGGAGAAAATTTCATGAGGACTTTTACTCCTATGCTTGTCAAGAATAGAATTTGTGTTGTTATATCACAACGATTCTCAATGACTGGACATACCGCATTCCTCAGGGATGCCCTCTCTAAGTGGAGACAAGTCAATATATTTGTTCACTTCATAGAATTTGATTCTGTTTGGGACAGAATTTTTCCCTTCCATTCAGCACTTGAAGGTTTCCCAGGACCCATTGAAGGGAAAGTCTGGATCATGACAGTGGCTGGAGTATATTTAATGAAAAAGGATTGGCGTCTCAAACATGTCCATAGTATTTGGAGCTTTCCCTTTCAGTGGAAAAAGAGTTGGAGAAAAGATGATTCCTATAAAGATCCTTTCTTTGTGGAACCTGAATTTCAAGCTGAGTATTTTCACTGTTCTGTTTCAAAACACACCTTTTCTGTCAAAGGCCGGAGAAGATGCACCCAGAAAGAACCAGTGGATACCCAAGAGAAAAAGAATAGGATGCAAATCCGAAATAATGGCTATACCTAGAGTGTCATTAAGGTTCTGGCCCATGCCTTAAGTGCTGCATCCAAACCCCAGAGGAGAAGGAAGAAGGATGAAGAGAGGTTGGGGGCTCCAAGGCTGCAGCCGTGGAAGGTATGGGGTCCCAACAAGGATCCATCAAACTAAATTCCTTTTTTTTTGTGCTCTCTGGGCTTTGTTGTTTAAGATCTTAAGCTTCTGTACAACATCTCCTACTTATCGGAAGAGTGCTGCATCCTCCCTTCAACAATCCAAACCTTTTATATATTAAAAAAAAAGTTCCCAGACTTTTTCTGATTTTAAGCTCCTGTAAACTAGGACAAGAAACAATGGTTGGAAACTGATCAAAGAGAGAAGCAACCTGGAATTAAGGAGAAATTTCCTAACAGTGAGGACAATTAACCAGTGGAACAGCTTTCCTTCAGAAATCATGGGTGCTCCATCACTGGAGATTTTTAAGAAGAGACTAGACAGTCACTTGACTGAGATATTATAGGTTCTCCTGCTTCTATTCTATTCTATTCTATTCTATTCTATTCTATTCTATTCTATTCTATTCTATTCTATTCTATTCTATTCTATTCTATTCTATTCTATTCTATTCTATTCTATGCTATTCTATTCTATTCTATTCCAACATGGCTCTTCTGCTTGATGTCTTTCCTCAAGGCTTAAAGCAGCTCCTTTGATCTCTTCCTCCCCTTCTTTGTCCTTGAATAAACCTGATGAAAATTTTGTGCAGTGTCTTCTCCAAGTGTGGTGCCTGGAAGAGGACCTGGTATCATTCCACAGGATCATTAATGACATTATCGACAAATTAATAATACAGTTATTATCATAATATTAAAATATTACTACTACTACTCCTTCATGGATTACTGCCTTGTCGTGGCGAAGGGGCTTGCGTAACTCAATGAAGTTATGAGCTATGCCATGCAGGGCCACCCAAGACGGACAGTCATAGCAGAGAGTTCTGACAAAATGTGATCCACTGGAGAAGGAAATGGCAACCCACTCCAGTATCTTTGCCATGAAAACCCCATGGACAGTACTAAAAGGCAAAAAGATATGATGCTGGAAGATGAGCCCCTCAGGTCGGAAGGTGTCCAATGTGCTACTGGGGAAGAGCAGAGGGCTAGTACTAATAGCGCCAGAAAGAGTGAAGCGACTGGGCCAAAGCCGAAAGGACGCTCAGCTGTGGATGCATCTGGTGGTGAAAGGAAAGTCCGATGCTGTAAAGATTTTTTCTCCATAGGAACCTGGAATGTAAGATCCATGAATCAAGGCAAACTGGACGTGATCAAACAAGAGATGACAAGACTGAACATCAAATCTTAGGAATCAGCGAACTAAAATGGACAGGAATGGGTGAATTTAATTCAGAGGACCATCAGGTATACTACTGCGGGCAAGAATCCCTCAGAAGAAATGGAGTAGCCTTCATAGTCAATAAAAGAGTAGGAAAAGCAATACTGGGATACAATCCCCAAAATGACAGAATGATCTCAGTGCGAATCCAAGGCAAGCCATTCAATATCACAGTAATCCAAGTCTATGCCCCAACCACTGGTGCTGAAGAGGATGAAATTGACCGGTTCTATGAAGCCCTATAGCACCTTATAGAATCAACACCAAAAAATGATGTCCTTATCATCATGGGGGATTGGAATGCTAAAGTAGGAAGCCAAAAGGTAAACGAAATAACAGGCAAGTTTGGCCTTGGAGTACAAAATGAAGCAGGGCACAGGCTGATAGAATTTTGTCAAGAGAATACGATGGTCATAGCAAACACTCTTTTCCAACAACCCAAGAGATGGCTCTACACATGGACATCACCAGACGGTCAACACAGAAATCAGATTGACTATGTGCTCTGCAGCCAAAGATGGAAAAGCTCTATACAGTCAGTAAAAACAAGACCAGGAGCTGACTGTGGCTCAGATCATGAGCTTCTCATTGCAAAATTTAGGCTTAAATTGAAGAAAGTAGGGAAAAACACTAGGCCACTCAAGTATGAACTAAATCATATCCCTGATGAATACACAGTAGAGGTGACAAATAGATTTAAGGAATTAGATCTGATAGACAGAGTGCCTGAAGAACTATGGACGGAGGTTCGCAACATTGTACAAGAGGTAGCAACTAAAACCATCCCAAAGAAAAAGAAATGCAAGAAAGCAAAATGGCTGTCTGAGGAAGCTTTGCAAATAGCTGAGGAAAGAAGGGAAGCGAAAGGCAAGGGAGAAGGAGAAAGATACACCCAATTGAATGCAGAATTTCAGAGAATAGCTAGGAGAGATAAGAATGCCTTCTTAAATGAACAGTGCAAAGAAATAGAAGAGAACAATAGAATAGGGAGAACCAGAGATCTCTTCAAGAAAATTGGAGATATGAAGGGAACCTTTCATGCAAAGATGGGCATGATAAAGGACCAAAATAGCAGGGACCTAACAGAGGCAGAAGAGATTAAGGTGGCAAAATTACACAGAAGAACTATACAAGAACGAGCTTAGCATCCCTGATAACCACAATGGGGTGGTCACTGACCTCGAGCCAGACATCCTAGAATGTGAAGTGAAATGGGCCTTAGGAAAGCTGAGCAACAACAAAGCTAGTGGAGGTGACAGTATTCCAGCTGAGCTATTCAAAAGACGATGCAGTAAAAGTGCTACACTCAATTTGCCAGCAAATTTGGAAAACTCAACAGTGGCCACAGGATTGGAAAAGGTCAGTTTACATTTCAATTCCAAAGAAAGGCAATGCCAAAGAATGTTCAAACTATCGCACCATTGCACTCATTTCACATGCAAGTAAAGTTATGCTTAAAATCCTACAAGCTAGACTCCAGCAGTATGTGGATCGAGAACTTCCAGAAGTACAGGCAGGATTTCGAAGAGGCAGAGGAACTAGAGATCAAATTGCCAACATATGCTGGATCATGGAGAAAGCTAGGGAGTTCCAGAAAAACATCTACTTCTGCTTCATTGACTATGCTAAAGCCTTTGATTGTGTGGATCACAACAAATTGTGGCAAGTTCTTAAAGAGATGGGAGTACCAGACCATCTTATTTGTCTCTTGAGAAACCTATATGCGGGTCAAGAAGCAACAGTGAGAACTGGACACAGAACCACTGATTGGTTCAAAATTGGGAAAGGAGTCTGGCAAGGCTGTATACTGTCACCCTGCCTATTTAACTTATATGCAGAGCACATCATGAGAAAGGCAGGGCTAGATGAATCAAAAGTTGGAATTAAGATTGCCGGGAGAAATATCAACAACCTAAGATATGCAGATGATACCACTTTAATGGCAGAAAGTGAAGAGGAACTAAAGAGCCTCTTGATGTGGGTGAAGAAGGAGAGGCAAAATGTTGGCTTGAACTCACATTAAGAAAACAACAATCAGGGCATACGGGCCCTCTCAATTCCTGGCAAATAGATGGGGAAGAAATGGAGTAGTGACAGATTTTATCTTCCTGGGGCTCTAGATCACCATAGCTGGGGACTGCGCAAGAAAATTAAAGACGCTGCTCCTGGGGAGGAAAGCTATGGCAAATTGAGACAGCATCTAAAAGCAGAGGGACCAATAACCCTGCCAACAAAAGTCGTACAGCAAGGCATGGTTTTCCGTTGCAATGTATGGCTGTTTGAAGTTGGACCATAAGAAAGGCTGAACGCAAAAGAATTGAGCCTTTGAATATGGTGCTGGAGAAGATTCCTGCGAGTCCCCTGGACTGCAAGGCGATCAAACCGGTCAGTCCTAGAGGAGATCAACCCTGACTGCTCTTTAGAAGGCCAGATCCTGAAGTTGAAACTCAAATATTTTGGCCACCTAATGAGAAGGAAGGACTCACTGGAGAAGAGCCTAATGCTGGGAAAGATTGAGGGCAATAGAAGAAGGGGACGACAGAGAATGAGGGGGCTGGATGGAGTCACTGAAGCAGCAGGCGTGAGCTTAAATG